>MBAC02008868.1:0-43550 GCA_001712635.2 Nothophytophthora sp. Chile5
GGCGTCGAGAGCGACCAGGAGATCGTGAGTCTGGTCGGCAGCGAGCCGGACGTGTGCGACGCGCTCACGGCGTCGTTCGAAGAGGCCTCGGACCTCAAGGTCTTCACGCAGCAGCAGGCGCTCGAGTACATTGGCTCCAAGATGAACGCGCTCACCAAGATGGGCGCGACGGGCGGTCGCCATCGCGGCGGACGACCGCAGCAGGACCGGAACTTGGCCGACGTTGCCCGCTCGGCCCTGGCCAACCTCGTGTTGAACCACGTGCCGTGCGAGGACTTCAACTTCCGTCTGAAGTGCATCTACGTGGCGCACATTGTGCGTCGGATCCTATTCACGGACAAGGATCGGACGCGGCTGGACGACAAGGACTACTACGGCAACAAGCGGCTGGAGCTGGCCGGACAACTGCTGTCGCTGCTGTTCGAGGATCTGTTCAAGCGGTTCAACAGCGACCTCAAGCGCCAGGCCGACATGGTGCTAAGCAAACCCAACCGCGCGTCGGTGTTCGACATCCTCAAGTGCGTGCGCACGGACACCATCACGCAGGGCTTCTACCACGCCCTGTCCACGGGCAACTGGACGCTCAAGCGCTTCCGCATGGACCGCGCGGGCGTCACGCACGTGCTCTCCCGCCTGTCCTACATGTCGGCGTTGGGGATGATGACGCGCATCTCGTCGCAGTTCGAGAAGACGCGCAAGGTCTCCGGGCCTCGCTCGCTGCAGCCGTCGCAGTGGGGGATGCTGTGTCCAGCCGACACGCCCGAGGGCGAGGCCTGCGGGCTGGTGAAGAACTTGGCGCTGCTGTGCCACGTGACGTCGGACGAAGAGCCTGCGCCCATCAAGCGGCTGTGCTTCGACTTGGGCGTGACGGACGTGTCGCTGAGCTCCGGAGAGGAGATCAACCACGCCTCCAACTACCTGGTGATGCTCAACGGCGTGATCATCGGCACGCACGTGAACCCGCGGGCGTTCGTGACGCGCTTGCGTCGCATTCGACGCGCCGGCCTCATCGGGGAGTTCGTGTCGGTCATGATCCACGACGTGCAGCGCGTGGTGTACATCGCCTCGGACGGCGGCCGCGTGTGTCGCCCGCTGCTGCTCATCGACCCGGTGACCCACCGGACGCGCCTGACGCAGCGACACCTGGACGAGCTCCGCGCCGGCGTGCGGGACCTCAGCAGCCTCATCGTCGAAGGCTGCGTGGAGTACGTGGACGTGAACGAGGAGAACAACTGCCTGGTGGCGCTGCATGAGAGCGAGATCGGAGAGCGCACGACCCACTTGGAGATCGACCCGGTGACCATCTTGGGGGTCGTGTCCGGGCTCATCCCGTACCCACACCACAACCAGTCGCCTCGCAACACGTATCAGTGTGCCATGGGCAAGCAGGCGATCGGCACGATCGCGATGAACCAGTACGAGCGCATCGACACGCTGCTGTACACCATGGTGTACCCGCAGATGCCGATGGTCAAGACCCGCGTCTTGGACCTCATCAACTTCGACCATGTGCCTGCGGGCCAGAACGCCATCGTGGCGGTCATGAGCTACTCTGGCTACGACATCGAAGACGCCATCGTCCTCAACAAGGCGTCGTTGGACCGCGGTTTCGGCCGCTGCATGGTGTTCAAGAAGTACCAGACCATGATCAAGAAGTACGCGAACGGGTCGTACGACCGCATCGTGGGGCCCCCGGACTTCGACAGTCTTGCGGCGGCAGGCGGCGGTGGCTTGGGCTTCCGCAACGCCAAGTACGCGTCGCTGGACGCCGACGGCATCAGCCGCGTGGGCGGCATCGTGCAGAACGGCGCCATCATGATCAACAAGGAGCAGCCCACGCAGTTCAACGACTCGGTGGATGGCCGCGACCCGCTGGACGTGACGTACTCGCCGTCCCCGACGTCGTACAAGGGCCCGATCCCGGCCTACGTGGACAAGGTGCTGCTCACGTCCTCGGAGGCGAACCACTTCCTGGTGAAGGTGCTCATCCGCCAGACGCGGCGGCCGGAGATCGGCGACAAGTTCAGCAGTCGCCACGGCCAGAAGGGCGTGTGCGGCACCATCCGCAACCAGGAAGACATGCCGTTCAACGACCAGGGCGTGTGTCCGGACCTGATCATGAACCCGCACGGGT
Source organism: Nothophytophthora sp. Chile5 (assembly GCA_001712635.2). Classification (NCBI taxonomy): domain Eukaryota; phylum Oomycota; class Peronosporomycetes; order Peronosporales; family Peronosporaceae; genus Nothophytophthora; species Nothophytophthora sp. Chile5. The sequence continues at coordinate 2,135 of MBAC02008868.1, forward strand.
TCCCCAGTCGCATGACGGTGGGCAAGATGATCGAGCTGATCGCGGGCAAGGCCGGCGTGCTCACGGGACGTCGCGCGTACGGCACGGCCTTCGGGGAGAAGTACGGCTCGGCCGACCACGTGCTGGACTGCTCGCGGGAGCTGGTGCGCAACGGCTTCAACTACGCCGGCAAGGACTACCTCACGTCGGGCATCACAGGCGAAGCCATCCAGTGCTACATCTTCATGGGCCCCATCTACTACCAGAAGCTCAAGCACATGGTCATGGACAAGATGCACGCGCGTGCCCGAGGACCTCGCGCCGTGCTCACCCGCCAGCCGACGGAGGGGCGATCGCGCGACGGCGGCCTGCGACTCGGCGAGATGGAGCGGGACTGCCTCATCGGCTACGGCGCCAGCATGCTGCTCATGGAGCGGCTCATGCTGTCCAGCGACGCGTTCAGTGCCGACGTGTGCCAGGGCTGCCGCATGCTGGGCTACGAAGGCTGGTGCCAGCACTGCAAGTCCGAGGAGAAGGTGGTGAGCATCCGCATCCCGTACGCCTGCAAGCTGCTCTTCCAGGAGCTCCAGGCCATGAACATCGTGCCGCGACTCACACTCAAGGAGTACTAAGGACGTCGGGCTTGCCTGGGAAAGCGCCCTGCTTCTCCGGCTCTGCTGCTTCCTAGCATCAGTCGGGAACAGGTCCAAGTAACTCCAGGTAACGTTGGCTCCTGCTTTAACCGGGCACTAACATCGGCAGCTTCAAGTGTATCATCCAATAGTCGTGTCCTTCCACAGTCGCCTGTCCTCCCCACCCCGAAACGAGGAGACAGACCTGACTGGCTGCTCCTGCTGCTCGACTGCCGCAACAGTCGACGTCTCCGGCTCGTAGTGGCCTCGACCTTTGGGTCGGAAAGGCGAGGAATCCATTAGTCAACGTTTCGCTACGCCAACGTGAGGTGCCCCACTAGCGAACTGGACTCTCGCGAGCCTTCTCTGGGCACAACCCCAACGGTTTGAGGCCTGGCGGTGGGCACGTCGCTGGAACTGAAGGAACTACGCAGGAACACACGCTCACACACGCAAGAACGTGCTGCTGCTGCTGCTGACGTGACGTTGACGTTTCTTCCACGTTTGCTAGTGTGTCTGGATCCGTGGCAAGCCACATCACGTCCAGGGCGAAAGGAAGAAGAGGCTCAGAAAGAGTCGTAGGTGGCGAAACGCCATGGCCCGAAGGACAAATGCTCGCTGCTTCACGCTTGCGGTTCTTTCTAGATACCAACTAGGTCGACTCCGAGGCAGCGTCATGTGTCTCTCCGGCAACGTGACTTGGAAACGGCCAGCCCTCACAGCGGAGACGACTGCTCATAATCCATTCCACTCGGTCGATCCGACCGCGTCCTCCCTCCAACACCACACACCACTTCTCGACGTGCCACCCCTCCACCAATTCACCGCCAATGTCGCCGCTTCCAGCCCGTTTTCATCTGCCGCTGCTGCTCGCCTGTGTTGCTCTGCTGTTCGCAGCGAGGGAGCTCCCTACGGCCGAGGCAACGTGTGCTGGTCCACGGGTTCGCCAGGCGTGGGGCGCTCTGACCAGTGCGGACAAGGCGCTGTATCGAGCTGCGGTCAACGCAGCGATGGCGACGGGTAACCACGTGCTGTTCATGGAGGTGGGCATAGATCTGGCGTCGTTCAACGAGGCCTATCGCACCTGCGCCACGATCTTCTGGCACCGTCGCTTCCTCCTCGCGTACGAGAACATGCTGCGAAGTCTGGAGCCGCGCTTTGAATGCATCACGATCCCGTACTGGGATGTGTTCACCGACTACGCCAGTGCGATTGCCGATCCTACAAGCTCCCTCCAGTCCAAATCTATGTTTTTAAACGAGTTTGGAGGCTCCCAAGGCCCCCCAGTGTCGATGCAGATCAACGGGACCAGCGTCACAGGCAACGGTGTAAACGGAACCTCATCGCCTTACGCAGACTTCACGAGTTTCTGCCAGAGCTCCAATCCTGGGAACGACTCCTGTCTGGACTGCGTTCCTCGCGGATCCTGGCTCACCAAGAAGTTCCCTTCCGGCTTCGGGTACGCCACCCTGGCGCGGTATCTGAGCTTGTCGTACGGCTTTTCCTGGTTCAGCCAGAACGTCCACTATGGCATGACCTACCCGATGTACGGCGCCATGGCGGGAGCCATCGCCTCCTACGCGACTGCAGCCGAGCCAATCTTCTACAATTTCCAGTACGTCTCTGGTCTCCTTTGTGCCTTATTTCGTGGCTGCCTGTTGATCTTCTAACTTGTTGATTGTGCTGTCTAGTGCCACCGTTGACATGGTCCATCAGCTCTACTTCGACTGCCAAATCAACCGCACGTTGACCACCGCCGAGAAACAATCGCCCTACTCCACGTTCACCTACCAGAAGTGCGGCCAGACGTCAGCCGATCTGTCCGTCTGTCCGTCTATGACTTCCAATATGACCATGTACTGGGGTGGATCGGCCGATCGGGTTCGCGTTGAAGACCATCCGCGTCTGGGGCAGTTCTTCTCGAGCTTGCCAGCCCAATACTGGAACTATGCGAGCACCTACGACCTCGGGGACAACGCGTACAGCTACGAGGCCGACAACCTCTTCAGTCTATTGACGGCTGCCGGTCTTTCGTGCCCGAATGGCCACACTCGACGCCGTCTTGAGAGGTTCGTGGAAGTCCCCGTGGCGGAGAGCAGGCGCACCAAGAACGTGGCCAAGACCTTCAATCTGTTCCGCGATGTCTATCAAGCCGCCGACGATCAATCCGCTTCGAACCAAGAGGCGCTGGACCAGGTCGAGCTCACGGAGTGCGCCTACTATGCCGATCAGTTCGGGGCTGTGGAGGATTTGAGCCCCGCACTCCGCGCGGCCTTCAACATCCCGCCCTCCGTGCACCCGCCGTGCTATAACCAACTCGCGGCACTTCATTCGGGACGAAAAAGCATTCGGATTCCCAACTGGAAGGACAAGTACGACTACTACATGGACATGAGCGATGCGCAGCTCTCGACCGACGGCCAGGTCGCCATTTCGGACACGGAGACCATGGAGCCAGCAACGTAGCCGAAAGCCCGAGCATGAGTGGTAAGCTTAGTGCAATGTACTAGTTTTTATACAGCTTTTATATTATACATTTTGTCTTTATGAGCGAGAAAACGATAACATTCTTCATTTGACCCCAAGTTGAAGTTGACATGTGTCGAGCCCTCTTATTACTACCCCACAACGATCTCTTTCGAAGCAGCGATCTAGGCCTGTTGATGGCGGCAGTGGCAGTTGACCGCAGCTTTGGCATCGTCACCGTTGTGCTAAGATTGAAATCTATGGCACGTTGGACGTCGGACTGAAAGACGGAGCAGCTGCGTGCCCAAGGTGATTGAGAGGCAATAATGCGTTTGCCTGGACGATTGGGCTCACTTGAACCCAAACTTGATGGCAATGTGTGCTCCAGCAATGGGCTAGTGATGGCTGTCAGATGGCTGTGACTGTATTTACCGGAGCATTAACACCGACTGCAAGCCCAGTCCAAACGAGAAACAGGAGCCCAACCTTCGCATCTGGAATGCACGGACGCTGCCACAGCTAAAATCAGCGACTCTTGGGTCCGCGACGGAGAAGCGACGGCAAATTCCAACCACCGTAGGCCGAGCGAGCGCATGTCTCCTGCAGCACGAATGGCGCTCCGACTCTCTCGGGGAACGTGGCGAGAAGTGCTGGACTGCAGCCTCTACAACGCTTCCACTGGCTCAGCTTGCATGGCAACAGAAGGCTGTCACCGATAAAGACGACAAGCAAGCACTGGCTTCTGTAGCTTTACGGCCCCAATGCGTCAAAGATGTGATGTATTAAAACCGTGGAATCCGAATAGGAGCCGCCCCGCCGCATCTGCGAAGAATACAGACCGCCGCCGCAACTGAGGACACGACAGTGATGCGAGCGGCCTGGAACCTCAGTCAGGGCTTAAGGGGCGAGTTGCGTCAAGTTGAAACGTGGCCAACCCGGTGTTAAGACCAGCTCGACTGCCAGGTAATTAATCCTCGTGTCCATTACCAACTTAGAACAACAGAAGAACACTGCAATTAGCGTGTCCCTCCATCTTTGCGCACGGCGAGCGACGCGCACTCTATAGGACCCGACTGAACACACGGCCTGCCCTTCAAATCCCCGACAGCTCCGGTTCCAAAGGGAGGTAGGAGGCGTGAAATGGCTCGAAAGGAACCCATTTTGCATTCCTGACCTGGATCGCCCTGCTTCCGCGCGTCCAATTCGATGGTTGCCTCACTCTGAGGAAAGCCTCAGCTTCCAGCGCTTCGAGCTAAGCTACTGTTCAGCACGGCAAGGCTTTCCTCTTCGTTGCATCGAGAACTCCCCGCCTCTTTTATTTGACCTTCCAGCACTGACGAGGCGCCTTCCGAGCATGCTCTTTCGTGGATTTCTTCCGGGGTTTTCTTCTCTGCGTTTCTGGCAAAGCCGTGCTAATTTTTCTACGGTTTGCGTCACACATGCATGACCCGTGAGTAGCACCCGTGACTGGAGGCGAAGCAACCGCTTCCGCTGGCCGACAGCGGCTGCCTTCCAGCTTCATTTGCGAACATCATGAGAACTCACCAAGCTGTTCCGAAGTCTCGAGTGCTCACCTTCCTGCTGGGTGCTGCCCTGTTCCTGGCACTCGGTGACTACTCCAAGGCCAACGCTCAGACCACGTGCGGCCCCCGAGTCCGCCGCTCCTGGGACGACCTTTCCGCCGCCGACAAGAAACTCTACCACAATGCCATCACCGCCGCCATGGCCGGTGGCTACCACGCGCTCTTCACGGAGGTGCACTCGGATATGGCGTCCTTCAGCGAGGCCCACGGCACCTGCGGCATGATCTACTGGCACCGCCGCTATCTGCTCGCGTACGAAGACATGCTCCGCAGCCTGGACCCGAAATTCGCGTGTATCACGATCCCGTATTGGGATTACTTCGCTGACTACGCCAAGTTCGTATCGGGGACGTGCACGTCGTTCCAGAGTTGCTCCACTCTGCTCAACGACTTCGGAGGCAGCAGTGGCAGTGCAGTGTCGCTGTTGATCAACGGGTTTGTGGTCAACGGCTACTGTGTGAACGGTCTTGCGTCACCGTACGCGGACTACACGACCTTCTGTGAGAAATCGACCATGAGTGGCTCAAGCTGCTCGGGCTGTATCCCTCGAGGCTCCTGGTCCACGAAAGACTTCCCGTCGGGCTTTTGCTACTCCACACTCACGAAATATCTCAGTCTTCAGTATGGCTACTCCTGGTTCAGTAACAACATCCACTTCGGCGTACACCAGTCGATTCACAACTCAGCTGGCGGTGCCATGGCGTCCTACGCCACCACTGCAGACCCCATCTTCTACAGCCACCAGTAAGTCCTCTCTCTGCTCTAGATCTCTCCTCCTTTAGGCTTGACCGTGTCGACTTACTGATTGTGGATGTCTTACGTTCTCCAGCGCGACCGTTGACTTGATCCAGCAACTCTACTTCAACTGTCAGATCGGACGCACTCTGACTGACACCGAGAAGATGACCGGCTCGTACTCCTTCCAGAGCTGTGCAGTCACCAATTACACCTACACGCCTCCGACGTCAGGGTCGACCATGACCATGTACTGGAATGGCGTTGGCGGGACCCGCACTCCGGTGGAAAGCCACCCGATCCTGAAGAAATTCTTTCAGTACCAGCCCAAGGAGTATTGGCGCTACGTGGACGCCACCGACATGGGCAACTACTCGTACACGTACGCGGCCGACACGCTCTTCAATTTGTTGCAAGACGAAGGGCTTTCGTGCCCCAAGAGCCACACAAGAAGCCTCTTCGAAGCGAACTTCGTGGATGTGCCAGTCACAGCTGACGTCAAGACGAAGGCCATCGGGCGGAGCTACAACCTGTTCCAGGACGTGTACGGCTCGGCTCTCGCGAATGTCAGCACGCAGGCCGATGCGCTGGATCAGGGCGAGATCCTGGACTGCCTTTGGTACAACGACACTTTCGGCGTGGACGATTTGACGCCCGAGTTCCGCGCGAATTGGAATCTGCCGAGCACCATGCATACCTTGTGTTACAACCGCGTGCAGGACATCAAGACTGGTCGGAAACGCGTGAGTGTGGCCAATTGGAAGGACAAGTACCGCTTCCACTATATCACCATGACCGACGCGCAATTGGCGACGGCCTCCGAGCTGGACAGCTCCGTCACAGCGGCCACCTCCAGCCCTACGACAACTACTACCGATCCCTCGACCACTACGCCTGACGTTGCCACGCCCATACCCACTACTACCGCTCCTGCGACCCCCTCCAGCCCTGAGGCCACTCCTACCACTCCTGAAGCCACTACGACGGACACTTCCATCCCGGCAGGCACCGTCGTCCCTCCGAGTTCGTCCAGCACAACTGGCAGCTCCTCCGCAACACGCGATTGATCAACCTCTATCGACAGTTTTGGTGCTCAAGTTGAGCCCAAGCACGTCGACGATTTCCCCCTTTAATGTCAAAGTTACGATTGCAGCACAGATGGCTGCGACCGCCAGCCCGATCGATTTTTTTCGTCGCAACGCAGCAAACCGATCGAAAGAATTGCCAACACGCGGCTGCTATCTCAATATACACGCACTTTTCGAATAGTACTAGCTCTCATTCACTATTGCTACAGCGCCACGCCGATCAATGTTATCGCCACAGTACCCAGCAGCCTCAAATGTCCATGCAAGCAGTCTCCAATGATGGCTTAGAGGCCAGACGGATTTCGTTCAGCCGCTTTACGGCTGGCGAGCACACTTCAACTTGAAGTGCGTCGAATTCCTATTCCGAAGTGACGCTAGAAGTTCAGAACCTGCTCACTTCAGACCAGCTTGTATTACGATCACGCACACGTTCCCCATTCTCGAGAGGGAGATCTCGACCACCAACTCCATTCCGTTGATCGAGCCCTCCGTGCTATCCAGGGTACTTAATCGGGCAGTCACCTCGCTTGGCGTTGGGTGTCGAGCGTTTCCTCAATGCCACTCGGCCCCAATTAGTTATTTGGCGTCGTCTTGTGCTCCTGCCGACGCCATTCGCCGCCCAACCGCGTGGTCCTAGGAATCCCACGGCCGCAATCGACAGTGACCGTTCACCTTGTACTGTAACTTCCGGAGATGAGCGGCTGTGATCACCAGCGCTTGGCTGCCACTCAGACTTCAACGCGGCTCCAGGGTCTGGCACTTCGCTTGATTACATACGGATGGCGAACGTTGTTGCAAGTGCGTTTCTGGTGGATGAAGCAGATCCGTTCGTCAACGGGGCAGCGGCCGAAGATTCTGGGACAGATGTGACAGTTGGGTGTAGCCACACGTAGGAGGGAGGGATGTCGTCATCTGCCGCTCTGGGCTCCTCAACGCCTCAATCCTACATGGAGTATGGAAGGAATGAGGTACAAGGACGTTCCAGAGCAGTGTCAGGCGCTCTGTTGTCGCAAACGGCGAGTTGAAGGACGCGAAGCGAGGCATCCAAATTGGAAGATTCGAGGCGAAACTGCACGCACATAAACCCACGCCCTCGGAGTGACCCCTTGGGTGACCGGACAGCGTCCTCACTCCCTCATGCAACCTAAAAAAGTTTCCTCGGCTCAGCTCAGTTCCTAGAGATCTAGGCACGGCATGTAGAAGCCACGCAACGATTTCCTGGTGGAAAAATCGAACGAAGCAGCAGCAGGGAATCAGTTGCTCGCCCGCTCTTCGCCGTTCGGCACCCTCCCTGTTCTGGAGCGACGAGGCAAGTCGACCACCTTAGCGTCCTCACTAGCGTTTGAGCCGCCTTTTCGTCACTATGGCATCATCTAGGCGATTTCCGACCGCCCGCAGGGTACTGACGTTGTGGAAGCTCGTCCTGCTCGTGATGCTAGTCCTCTTCAAAAGCGTGGGGGCTCAGACTGCTACTGAGAGCGAGACTACTGCGTGCGGGTTGAGGGTGCGTCGTGCCTGGGGCGTGTTCTCCTCGGTCGACAAGGAGCTCTACCGTGATGCCATCAACGCGGCGATGGCTCAAGGATACCACGTGCTCTTCATGGAGGTTCTCAGCAACAGGCCGTCGTTTACGGAGGCTGAGCGCACGAGCGGGATGCTCTTCTGGCATCGTCGGTTCCTCCTCGCATACGAGAACATGCTCCGAAGCCTGGAGCCTCGGTTCGCGTGCCTCACGATCCCATACTGGGATTTCTTCGCCGACTACGCTAAGGCCGTTTCAGGGGTGTGTTCATCTTTCCAAGGCTGTTCGCAATTCCTACAGGAATTCGGCGGCTCTAATGGGTCACAGAGCAACCACACGTTCGGTGATAGCAGTCTAGCTGCCAATGGAAGCTGCGTGGATGGCTCGGGGTCGCCATACGGGGACTTTTCCTCCTTCTGTCAGAGTTCCGAGACGAAACCCGAGTGCTGCTGGGGCTGCATCCCTCGAGGTCCATGGCTAGACACACGCTTCCCTTCCGGACTGGGATACGCGTCGCTGGCGAGTCTCGTGAGCCTCCCCTTCGGGTTCTCCTGGTTCAGCTCAAACCTCCACTTCGGTATGTTAACGGCCATTCACAACGCTGCTGATGGCGCCATGATCACGTACGATGCAGCCGCCGATCCGATGTTCTACAATCTCCAGTACGTTGCTGTCATGCTTCTTATGTTGTAAAAAACTGAACTTGACTGATTAATAGGTCGTTTTCCGCCTTTGCAGTGCCACCGTTGACCTCGTACACCAGCTCTACTACGATTGCCAGGTGGGTCGAGTCTTGACAGACGCTGAAAAGCAGTCGCCTCCATCCGATTTCGTCTACCAAACGTATGCGATGGCCCCCGCAACGTCAGCACCGAGTCTTCTATCCAATATGACCATGGTTTGGAACGCCTCCAGTTCCGGTGGTCCAGTGCGAGTCGACGATCACCCTCGGCTTGCTCCGTTCTTCTCGGAGTTGCCCCCTGAATACTGGCACTACGTGAGCAGTCGAGACCTCGGAGCTGCTAACTCGTATCGCTATGAAGCCGACTCGCTGTTCAAGTTGCTACAAGAAGCAGGACTCACCGAATATTGCAACGTGTCTGGGGAAGTGGAGGCTTCTCTGGAGCTCAAGAGCGTCGAGCCGCCGTCAGTTCATGATCGCGCGAAAGCCGTTGCCGAGAGCTTCAATCTGTTCGTTGATTTGCTCAACTCGACCCTCGCCAGTGAAACCAGTCTTGGCGATGCGTTGGAACAAGGAGAGCTCATGGAGTGCATGTGGCACGGCAAGGAACTGGGCGTGGAGGACCTCAGTCCATCCTACCGACGCAATGTCGATCTCCCAAGCGATCTCCATACGTTATGCCATCAACGTGTGGAACAAGTGGAGACTGGCATGAAGACCATCCACTTCTCAGGATGGGAGAACACGTACACTCGTCATATGGCGATGGAGACAGTGGAGTCGACAAGGAGGACTCACGTCAGTTGTGCTGAAACATAAACGAATAGAAAGACACGTGCGTTCATGGGATTTAACAGACCGCTCCTTAGGTTCGACAGCCTGGCTTACGTCCCCTCTATTGCGCGTTCTTCTGCTGCAGCTCGAGACGGTGGGCGCAGATGCGTTGGACCCACGCGCGCACGTCCTTCTTGACTTGCGCCTCGTCGACGGTGGTGAGTTTGTGGTCCGCAAGCACTTGTTTGCCGTTGATCCAGACGTCCGAAACGTGCTCGCGGCCAGCCACATACACGATGTGGCTGACGGCGTTGTACATGGGGATCATCTCAATGTTGTCGCACTCAATGGCGATCACGTCGGCACGCTTACCCACTTCGATGGAGCCGATCTCTTGCTCAAGCCCGAGGGCACGCGCACCATTAAGTGTGGCCATCTGCAGTGCCTCGGCAGCAGGCACACTGGAGCTCTGAAGGGTCTCGGCCTTGGCCAGAATGGCTGCCAGCTTCATCTCCGCGAACATATTGAGCGAGTTGTTGCTCGCGGCGCCGTCCGTGCCGATGCCCACGTTCACGCCGCGCTTGAGCATCTCCGTGACCCGAGCGATACCCGACGCCAGCTTGAGGTTGGACGACGGACAGTGCACCACGTGGACGCCAGCATTGGCCACGTCGTCGATCTCACTGTCCGTGAGCTGCGTCATGTGCGCGCAGACAAGACGGTCGGAGAGCAGACCCAGTCGCTTGAAGTTGGCCAGCGGACGAAGCTTCTGGTCGCTCTGATGGCAGCTCATGGACGTGCGGTCCAGCTTCTCGCTGTCGCAGCACTCGGATTCGGTCTCGTGCAGATGGACGTGCACACGCGCGTTGTGCTCCTTGGCCAGAGCGTCGGCGCGCTGCAGATTGGCATCCGAGACGGTGTAAGGCGCATGCGGTGCCATGGTGACCGTGATGAGGTCATGGCAGCCAGGCGCGTACTTCTCCAGGTTCGGCTTGGCCTTGGCCAAGTACTCTTCGGCGCCCGAACCATACGGACCCGGGAACTCCATGATCACTTGCCCCACGGCACCGCGCATGCCTGCGGACTCCAGCACCTCGCAGATGACGTCCGAGAAGTAGAACATGTCGTTGAAGCACGTGGTTCCACCACGGATCATCTCGGCCACAGCGTGGGTCATGCCGTCCTTGACGAACGCAGGGCTCACGAACTTGGCCTCCGTGGGCCAGATGTCCTCCACCAGCCAATCACACAGCGGCTTGTCGTCCGACAGGCCACGCAGCAGCGTCATGGGCGAGTGCGTGTGCATGTTCACGAGGCCAGGCAGCACGATGTGGTTGGGCAAGTGGCGCTCCTCGGCGCCCGCGTACTTGAGCTCGGCCTCGGCCCGCGGGAGGAGCGCCACGATCCGCGAGTTGTGCACCACGATCGCGTGGTCCGCCAGCACCACGTCGCGAGGAATCACGGGCACCACGTGCGCCGCGAAGATCACCAGGTCCACGGACTGCTTGCTGTCGAGGGGCGCCATGCTGGAGAAGGAGGAGAGAGAGCGCTGGCTGCTTGGAGAAGGAATGACGCAGGAATGACACAGGAAGGAAGGCAGGCAGCCAACGGAGCTGCTGGGCGTGGAAGTGACTTCGCAGAAAGGACGACAGCACGTGGATTGATGAAGTGAGATGTATGATTGGATGAAAAGAGCGTTTGGTTGTCTATTGATGGATGCTGATTGGCTATTAAGAAACAGTATTGAAACGGAAGTGACGTAAACAAGGTAGTACAGTACCACACTAAAGTAAACGACCAAACTGAAGCCCACAAAATGTATGCAGCCCTGATTTGGTTCCACTTGGGAAGCCAGGTCTTTCACAGCGGTAGCCCTCGTGTTGCGGCTATCGCGGCTCCTTCAAACTACAGCTACCGCAGTAGCAGTCCACACTTCTTTCGAAAATGCAGTCATTTACCCTGATGTCGTCTCAAAAATACGACGCGATCTGGCCGAGGATCCTCCAGACCTCTTTCGAGGATGTTGGACCAGACGAACCCCGTCATTTGGCCACGCTCTCCCTGTTGCTGGATGCCACGAAAGCGCAACCCAGTCAGTCTTCTCACACTTCTTTTTCGTAGATATTCTCTCCAATGAAGTTATTTGCAGCAGTGACACTTGGATCGGCCGCACTGATTGCGTCACGCTGAGTTGAATATCACTTCCATATGACAGGCGGCTATCACTACAAGATGCGCTTCGACCGCTGCTACGACATTTGCTGGGACGACCTCCCCGAGGATGTACAGTATCGATTTTCATGAACGCTAATTGTAAAAGCGAATACATGATCGTGGTTTGCGTTGAAAGTTGATCTGTGGGAGCTCTTTTATCTCGATGTCGACGAAGAAGGGAACCATAAAGAACGGCTATGACGGTACGTGCTCCGGTAGGGAGACAATGGGGTGGAACGCCAACGAGACCCGAGCCTGAGAACTAAGAGGGGCGGGCATCAACGCTGTAGCTCGCAGATTGCGACGAGATATCTCTTGACCAGATCTTAGTGTACTGCCGACTTCAACTTCGCCTATCGTCTTATCCGTATACTAAAAGCTGCGAGGTAGGTAATAATGAACATATTCCAATACTGCATGAAAACGCTTACCCCAAAACAAATATTGTATTTAAACGCGCGCCATTGGCTAATAAAAGATGCCAATCAAATATTGTTGCCTGGGCTCTATTCATTTAAAGCGCCTAGGCGTTATATGCGGGGTACGATGGTAGTGGCCTCATCTCTGGCTTGCCGACCTCCTCTCTTGCGGAATTGGCAACCTGCTTTCCCAAGCGTGGCTGCTGGCAATGGCCGAGGGTCGTGAAGGCCTCTGATAAGGATGTTTTGTCGCACACATCCCTCGTCGTTTTGCCAGCGCTAGTTGTCTGCCACTCGCCATTCTGGTTCGCGCCACGCAGGACTCAAGCTAATCAGTGTCGCTAGGTATCGAAGGACTTCGCTCTTCTACTCAACCTTCTCTCCAATGAAGCCCTTTGCAGCGGTGACTCTTGGATTAGCCGCACTGACTGCTACAAGCTGTCACGCCGACTTTTTACTGGTCGGATATTCCCTCAGTATGAGAAGCGGCTATCGCTACAAAATGGCCATCAACCAACTCGACCGCTGCTACGACATTTGCCGCAACGGGCCGCTGGTCGGGTTTGCCTGGGACGACCTTCCCGACAATGTGCAGTATCGGTTTTTCATGGACGCCGAGTGTAAAGGCGAATACATGACCGGGGCGAAGGTGGCTAGCGGTAAAGTGGATCTGTGGGGCACGCCGTTCTTTAAAGAGGTGAGCTCCTTCATCTTGATGTCCACGAAAAAGGGGACCATAAAGAATGGCTATGGGGGTACGTGTTTCGGTTGGGAGTCAGCGGAGTGGAACGCCACGATGTCCAACGTGACCCGAACTTAAGAATCATGAGGGGAAGAGTCGTTGCTCCTGCCTCGTTCTCTCTCCATAGCGATCGAATGGATGGAAACAAAATAATGTCGTAAAGCATATTGAAAATCTCGATCGTGTTCGCTATCTTATGTGTCGCTTTGCTTGGTCACTCCAGTCGAAGATTCGGAGGCGCTGGCTGTGACGGCGTCCGTGGGATTGGAAGAGATCCTGGTGAGAACCGTCTGAGAGCTCAGCAGCTCCACGGTTGCTGTCTGCTTCAGTAGCACTTGACCTGCGGTGCTCGAGCACATCCCCTCAACGGCGATTGGGGAGATGCCAGCATGTAGTTGGATCCCGACTGGTCATCTCGAACACTTGCAGCATGTCACTGGCTGCTCCGATCCTGGAATCTCATACATATCCCGACCCAGTCGTCACCGCCATTCACAGCTGAAGATAGATGACATCATCTGGTTCTCTCCATGGTCCAGTGACTGTGAGAGTAAGTCTCGTCAAGATCCACACATTGTCGATTCGACTTTGCATTCTGTCTCCACCGCGGTCCCACTCTGTTATGGAACTGGAGCATGGCAACCAAAACACATACGACAGCACGACGTGTTTCCATCGACTATCTACCGTTGATGAGTTCATCTCAGAGGCGACATCCCACCCACACCTCTGGTTCACAGGGCAACACCGCATCGATCTTTCTTACGCACTGCACCTCCGTCTCTGAATCGGTTGGAGAGTTCGACATTCCACCCACGAGTCAGAGGTTCTACCGACTGAAACGGCCCGACGGATGGCGTCTCCTTGTCCGAGGCCAGATTTCTCGCGACTCTTGGATGGTGTGGTAACAACTCCAAGCAGCAATTCGCTGGCATCTCCCATTCTCCATTCCGCTCAACACGCAGAAACAGACGGCTCGATGAAGCATTCAATCACACTGACAGCCGGACTGGCGACTCTGGCAGCCAACAGCGCAGCAGCTTCGTCCGCCTACACGCTGATGATGTACAAGGACAGCAGCTTCGAAGGCTACGTCGGGCAGTTGGGCTTCGATACCACCGACCGCTGCTACTCGCTCTGCGTGGATCAGGGCACCGTGTCCGGCTTCGTTTGGGACGGCATCCCCAAGGACGCGACCTTCCTCTTCTTCGGAGGAGCCGGGTGTGAAGGCACGTTCGTCACGGGCCCCAAGAAGGACAACGCCGAGTTTTCCTTGGCCGCCACTGGCCTCAATCACAAAGTCAGCTCGTTCATGGTCACGAGAAAGGGGATTGCCACACCAACGAGAGGCATCATGCGCTCTTGCGACGAGCCGAGCGATCTGGTTTATAAGCCCAACCGAGACACGACCTCGTGGATGTAAGCCATGCTTAGTGCACGTCCCTAAAGAGCCTTAGTGAAGCGCTGAATAAATGTATTCAATTGGGTTTGGGTTTCATCCCAAATTCGATACGGCAAACGTTTTTTTTTCATCCCTAATTCGTACAGACGCTCGTGATTGGCTCGACTCTTTAGAAAATGACCGCAGCCATTTGTAAACTACAGCGCATGTTACTGGTGCGCCTTCACTGAAAATGTTGAACGATATTCATTCTTGTAAGTTTGCTATGAAATACTTTAGTTGTATATTTTTAGAAACCCAGCAGCTTCGTCCGACTACACGCTGATGATGTACAAGGACAGCAGCTTCGAGGATTACGTCGGGCAGTTGGGCTTCGATACCACCGACCGCTGCTACTCGCTCTGCGTGGATCAGGGCGTCGTGTCCGGCTTCGTTTGGAGCGACGACATCCCCAAGGGCGCCACCTTCCTCTTCTTCGACGAACCCGAGTGTGAGGGCACGTTCGTCACAGGCCCCAAGAAGAGCAGCGTCGGGTTTTCCTTGGTCGCCACTGGCCTCAACTATAAAGTCAGCTCGTTCATGTTGACGACGACGGGGATCGACACCCCGACGAAAGGCATCGTGCGCTCTTGCGACGAGCCGAGCGATCTGGTTTATAAGCCCAACCAAGACACGACCTCGTGGTTTTGAGGGATGGCATGCCCAGACAATAAGCTAGGCAAGAGGCGTAACTCGCGAAACACCTTTATTATTCAGCTATCACAGGTGCTCTTCCTCCCATCAGATCTGTCCGTCGCTGTGCTCCGGGCTCTTGCCTCTCAGATGAAGGGGATCAGTATGACGTCGACGATGTGCTGGATCTTGCTGTGCTTCTTGGAGTCGCCTTTGGCTCTCTCCTGGTTGATAGAGTCGCCTTGGGGAAGACACTTGGAGGCGCTGGCTGCCACGACGTCCGAGAGGTTGAAGGAGAAGCCGCTGACGACCATCTGACACGCAGGTAGCTCCATGGCCAAGGTCTGTTTCAGTAGCGCTTGACACGCGGCGCTCGAGCACAATTTGCCGCCTTGAACACCTGACGGTGGCCGCGTCGACGACAGCGTGTAGTTAGCGTCCATCTGACACGTGACGTAGCTCGGATCCGTGTCGAGAACCTGGAGAACGGACCAGATCGACGGGTAGTTGCACTTCTCGCTCGCGTTGGTTAGAGCAGCGAAGGCCGTGCCAGCAAAGAGGGTTAGCAGCAGAGGCGAGAGCTGCATTGGGGCGGCTTGGTCTCTTAGGTGGGATGCGAAATGACGAATGAGAACCTTTTACGAGGCCTTTCGGCTCAAGGGAAGGCGCCTGCTACATGTAGCTAGGCCACATCCTGTAGCATATGGTGACGTTCTTCTGTTCTAGCCGCCTGCCACCTGGAAATCTCCGTGGTCCAACAGTGAATGTGCCTGTCTGCTTAGCATTAAATCAATCGACTGTCGGGTGAGTCAGTCACCCTCGTCCTCACTGACCATCTCGTTGAAGAGGATCTCGTTGAACCTGGTCGTATCGGGGAAAGGTGGGATCTGCCAGCGGCATGATGTCGCCTGATTCGCCTCCAAGTCGCTGCAAATGCCGTCTTCTTCGAACTCCGCCAGCTCCAATGGGAGCAACAGATCCAGCTTGAGTGACCCCGAGGGCTCCGAGCGAGTCTCTGAGTCGTTTCTCGGACTGGACGCGCCATTCTCGTGATTGCTGCTGTTGTTGCTGACTGGTCTCCGTGGCTCGTATCGATACGACTGCAGCATCTTCTGGAGATTGATGGAGTGAGCCTCCACCCGCTTCCCAGCCTTCACTCTCGCCTCTGCTGCCGTCTCACAACGCGCCTTCTCCTCGTCCATCATGTTCCTCCACTCCTCCTCTCGCAGCCGGATCTGCAGCTCTCGCTCGGCCTCTCGAAGGCGTCTGGCCCGCTCTCTCTTGCCGATCTGCTCGAGTTGTCGTCGCTGGCTTCGCATCTCCTCACCGTCTTCTCGTACACTCGCCAGTTCTTGTTCCAATGCAGTCTTAGCAGCAGAAAGACGTGACATCTTGGACTGTTGGGCAGCGAGATCTTCCAAAACGTGCGTTAACTTCGACCGAATACGCTCACGCTGCTGATGTTTGTCCACACAACTCTCCTTGACGCGCATTTCCAGCGACATCTAGGCTCAAAACGCAGCATAACAAGCAGTGAGAAGCAGATCCGAGCCAAACGAGCCGTCAAATACACAAAGAGCAGAACACCCACTCGCTCTCTCAATTGCGCTTCCAATTCGCCTAAGAAGCGACTCTGTGGCTCGACGTTAGTGGCTTCCACTGCCGAGTTCTTGTCATTCTCGGCTTCGCAGCCTGTCAGGGGAGAGCGAGAAGAGCGTGGAGTGGTCATTGGCGTGGAGTGAGGCGATGATCGGAACGACGAGGCGCGAACGACCTCGATCCGCGTCATCTGCTGCTGCACACGAAGCGCTTCGTCCAGTCGCCCTCGCTCTTTCTCACGCTCCAGCTGGAGCTTCTCTTGCTGGATGCGCTTGGCGCGTTCCTGAGCCAGCGCCAACGCCGCCTCGACCTTCTTCGCGTTCTCCTTCGCCCGCTTCTCAGTGTCAGCTTGAGGATTGGCAGCCGTCACCCCACGCTTCTTCCTGCGCGTTCGTTTGCGCACTTTCGGCGCCGAGCGCGGTTTATCCCTGGATGCTGAGCTAGTGGAAGAGGCGAGGTCCTCGTCCTGGTCGAGGGAGCCGCTGCTGGCCGTGGAGACGGTGGGAGAAGACGACGGCCAGGACACCACGTTGCTCGACTGGACCGAAGCGAACAGCTCATCGACCGCAGGCTGGAACGACAGACGGCGTCGAACCAGCGAGAGCGAGCGCGGGGGCTTCAGAGTCCTCGTGTCCGTCGCGGAGTCTCGACGTCCAAGTGGCAGAGACGCAGCAGCGCGCGCAATAGGGACCCGATGGACGGCAGGCGGCACTGGCGTGTGACTCGGAACGTGTGCTTGGGTCTGCAGTGCTTGGGTGTGGGTTTGCTGGAGCTGAGCCTCTTGCTCGGCAAAGAACCTGCCGATCTTCGCGATGAGGTCGGCCATGGTCCAGGCCGGAGCGGTGCCTTGAGGACCTCTCCGTCGACTTAACCGACACCTTTTGCCGAAGAGGACGCCCTTTCCCGACAGTCCACGAAATCACGAGCACAAACGTGGGTATATTGGGGCTAGAAGGCATCAAAACGACACGACAAGACGGAATTAGACACGGCCATGAGCAGCGCAGCTATGGAAGGAGACGCCAAGAACCACTGCATCTCCACTCAGGTATATGGCTTGGCTTACCGGGCGTCCTTCAGCTCTCCTCTTCCCTCTTCTTGGCTTCTTTCTTAGCTTCTAGTGGGTGAAGTGCGCTTGTGTCGGACGAACTGCTTCTGCAGCTTGTTGAGCACGTTGTTGGTGACTTTGAGACTCAATGCGCGTTCCATGAGCGCTTCTTCAGCCAGCAACTCATCTGCCTGATCCGCATACGTGTTGAAGAACTGCATGATCTGGTCAATAGGCTCCGCAATCACGTACTCCTCCGAGAGCTGCAGCAGTGCCACTGCCACACGCAGCATGATCTTCCAGTTCTTTTCAAACAGGAAAATGTCCCAGATCCGATCCAGCGAGGCTGCAGGCAGCACATTCAAATACAGGAACAGTGTCTGGAACCAGCCGACCGCGAACATCTCCACCGGCACTTTCTCCTGAGCGAAATGCTCGGCCAGTTTTGGTTGGGCCAGCTCCAGCAACCGCTGGGCCTGGAAGCAATGCACATGCAACGTGTGCAGCCCTGGAGCGAACATCTCGTGCAGTCCGTAGCGCTCAAACAGCGTCACTAGCAGCCAGAAGGCGCTCTCGGCTTCGGTCCTGGCGTCCTGAGCAGCTCCACGCTTCTTCACCTTGTTCAGCACATGAGCGGCGATGTAATCCATGCCCTGGCAATAGCCTACGTCCGGGAACCGTCCTGCCAGAGCATGCAGGATCTCACTCAACTGATTGGTCAAGTCTTCCTCGGAGACCTCGTCCTTGTGGTTGGCTGCGCGTTTGTGAGGCGCCACACGACCGTACGTCCGCCGGACGTCCGTCATGATGAGCTCCGTGGCGTCTCCTTTTGATAGCGCCATATGCAGATACGTGTCGAAGTCGAACTCGCTCGTTTCGCGGACTTTACGGACGCGTGCGGTATGCTCCCAGAAGGCGAAGCGAAGGTTGGGAGAGAGCTGTCCATAGCGCACACAGAAGCGGCCAAGACGTCGCTCCGAGACGATGAAGTCTCGACACGCGCGGTTCACACTGGACATGTGGGAGATAACCGGCAGGTCCCCACAGAAGAGTAGGATGGTGCCTAGCACATAGGAGGTGGCGAGGCATTGCTCTGCCGGACTCGCCTCTCTGTCGTTGTCGGCCGACAGCATACTGGAGTTACTGGCTGTGCTTCTGGCTCGACCTAAAGGTCATAGACACGTACGGAATCGTTAGCGTCGAGGTCTTGTACTAGGCTAATGCTGAGGCCTTTGAGCAACGTACTCAGTCGCAAAAGCCCCGTGCCCCGATAGGGCGAGTCGGCCGACGCTTGAACAGTCTTGTAGCTCTCGAGGAAGTGGCAACAGCCGCGTTTCGGGTCGTCCACCTGCTCCAGAGAGTCCACTGAGATGTCGCCTAGATACATGTCGGTCATGACGTTCAAGCCCATGGTCTGGATCCTCTCGGCCACGGGAGCCGCCGCCGCCAGCTTGGTCTTGAGCAGACTCCAGCCTTGTGTCGAGCCTTCCTTCACGCGGCTCAGTCCAGAGCTGGCCGCTGATTTCCATCGCAACAAACGCAGTCGAGTCAGTCAGTTCAGCTTCAAGCAGCATCGTTTCAATACGATGGAAAGCCTTGGAGTAGCGCTCGGTACCTGCAGAGGCCGAGGTCTTGGCCTTGACGATGGTCGGCTGATACTTTTCGAATCTACCGCATTCAGAGCATCAGGTCCACACAATTAGCCAAAGCTGTAGCATCAACAGATGCACTAAACCCACGAAGATCACGCACTTCTTGGAGGTTTTATCGCGCATGTGCTGCAGCTGCGGCGCCAGCGTCTTCTTGGCGGTGGCGGCGCGGTCCTTCATGAGTCCGAAGGCGCTGGAGCCCCAGGCCAGACCGCCACCTGTGGCCGACGGCGCGTCGCCGACGTCATCGTCGCTCGCGGGATCCGAGGGCTTCAAGATCGCCGGCGCAGGCGGCAGCGGCAGCTTCTCGTGCGCGGGAGGGTCCTCGTTCGCCGAGGAGGAGGCTGGCGACGAAGCAGACGGGGACGAAGCGCCGGCGGCGGGCGGCAGCTCCGTCGAGGCGGCTGCGGGGCGGTCGGCAAGGGGCGAAGCGGACGCGGCGGTCTCCATTTTGGTCTGGTCGGTTGCTTCTTTTGGCGGTTGGAGCTCTTCGCCGAGCCTTTACAGCGGCATAACGCCCTCTTAATTTGGGTTCCGCCGCGGATGAGTCAAGGATGGACAAATTGCAGAAAGCACCCGTGTACTAGACGTTCGAATACGTTTATTACGAGAATAAACGGTGGTATTCACAGAAAGGGTCGGAACTTGAAGTTGATATCTGGCTGGACAGGGACAGACAAAATGCTCACGATCACCGTGGGCTCAACGAACATGCACATGCAGGAGCCGGAGCAATCTGAAAGCTCGCAGTGTGCTGTAGTCATCAGCAGTAGATCCGTGTTAGCTGGAAGCAGGGGTGTGCCATCTCAATCATCTCGGACACGTCAGGGGCGACTTCCGACGCTGGCGCTAACGAAGGTGTGTCTGCTGGAGGCCTCGCAGGTTCACTCTGGTCCCAGGGAGTTCTGCTATTCGTTTCACAGGAGGCACGAACCCAGAATGCATTTCCGCGATCCTTCGGAGCGGGTGACTGGCCTCCTCGGTCCTAGTGCTTCCTTTTCCGCCATTTTAATCCCGAACTGGTCTGATGATGGAGTCAACTCAAGGCCACATTGAGAGAGCAGTGGACATGGGATGGCATCCACATACTGCGGGCCTTCTCTGCAAGGGAATGTGCTTCTGTGTCTGTACTTCTTAGCTGGCAAAGCGATGTAAGGATGTAAAAGCATGCGGCGTTGACTTGGGGCTGCAGAGTCTCTCGCATTATTCATTTCCCACCACTCAGCATTCTCCTGAACCCAGCAAAACTCCCTATCTCCCTCTTCCCATCATGACCTTCTCCAAGATTGTTGAAATCTTCCTCATGTGCGTTGGCTTCGTGGCTTTGGCTGTGACGAACGCTGAATACTGCAACAAGGACGCTCTGAAGCAAGCCTTGCACCCACTGGCGAGCAATTCGAACACCACCACGTGTCTGACAGACGGGAACGTCACCCTGCCGACCACGCAGGCGATCTCCGGAAATCAGCTCGCCGCTATCTGTGAGAGCTCCGCGTGTCAGGGTCTGCTGGGTCAGATCATGGCGCTGAAGCTACCGGACTGCAAGCTGGATATTGATGGCACTGCGCTCAACTTCACGGACGTGGTCGCAGTCGCCGACTCGTGTCACACAGGCAGTGGAGCTGGATTGAAGGAGAGAGCTGTAAGCCATTCCACGAAACAAAGCAAAGCCGCCAAAGGCACGGCCAATGCGGGGACAACGCTGCTTCTCATGTTGTTTATGTAGATTTGAGGTGCGAGACCACCCAGCCTGGCCACCGCAGCAAGCGTCGGGCTCCAACTCAATGTGAACGCCTCCGATTTCCCTTTACATCGCGTACTCTTTCAGTATTGCACTGTAAAACATGGCATCCTATCACCAAGTGTAATGCAGCGCCTAGAACACTATCGCCGTCATATTTCTCGTCTACCTATTTAGTTGCCGGCGCTCGACGTCCCACTTTCGAGGTAGCAGCAGCTGAAGCTTGCCGAAGAACTTGTCGACCGAAGCTTTAGCGTCGTCGTACACCACTAGTATAGTTCAGATCCCATTGAGCGAAGCGCAGTGGGTCCGAGCGAAAATGCAGCTAGACTGGAGGTTGAGAGGTGACACCTGCGATGCCGCGAGTTTGTACCTCGCTTGCAGCCCTTCGGGTCCACCAACGATATCGAATTTCTTAAGTCGCACTGAACGCCTGGCAAGGAGAAAACAGACCTTCTTCTTTCTGCGTGGGCGCCCCCACTCTCTATTTCTCGGTGGCGATCTCTACACCCACAGAACCCCCATCCAGTGCGTTGGCGTGCTATAGTACGATCGTCCTTTACCACCATGCGGCCTTCAATACTGATAGTGCTGTTCGCCTCTTGGGTTACGTGGCTCGCCCCGACTGTGATCAACGCCGAGCAGTGCAAGCAAACTGAATTGATGCTCGCGTTGCAGCCATTGATGAGCGACTCGAACTACGCCACGTGTCAGATGGACTCGCAGTCTGCCACGATCTGTGCCAGCTCTTCATGCCAAGCTCTGGTCAAACCACTCGCACAACTCGATCTACCGGAGTGCGAAGTGACACTGAAAGGGATCTCGTTCAGCACGGTCGACTTGAAAACACTCAACGCCGGCATGTGCCTTCTAGGCAGCGGCCAGGCCAGCCAGAACGTCAAGGTGTCAGGCTCAACGATGATGAGGACCATCCTAGAAAAAACAGTAGTCGACTATTCCGATCCGAAATGATGATGCCAATTAACACAGAAAGTGTACATGTAGTCGAGCAATCAATGGATGTCGGCGCAAAAAACCCCGTAGTTGGCTCCTCCGATCGGAAATGATTACGCCAATATATCTTTCATTTACCATAGAACACGTAGCAATCATTTCCGTGCGGAAGAAGCAGGACAGTAGGTATCCGTTTCGAAAGTCAAGTAACTTATATCAAACTTGGATGAACCAAAAGCAGTGCAAAAAGCGGCCATTTTGGAGCCTCCAAATGGCCTCCCTCGCTTTACAGACGATGTTACTTATACAAATCACCATCAGTCGATAGAAATGAGCAATACTGTCACTTACGTAGACACGTCCATACCACTGCATGGCATTATCGAAAACGCAAAATCCACGAAAAACGCGCTGAAAAAAGCGGAAAGTATTGAGTTGAATGAATTTTGTACCCGTTTACACAGGGGGTCCTCCGTCAATAAATATTATCGATTGGCTTGCTTGTGATGGGACTTGCAACTCGAATCTAACAGCGCCATTATTTACGGATTAGTTCCTTGCTGAAAACGCTATAAACGGATCACAACTCGTTATTTACGAGAAACGAGGGAATGGCTCAAATAGCAAACGAATGAACATCCTCGACGTGGACTTGCCGCCGTCGGGACAGGACGGAGACGACGAGGGCGCGGAGGACCACCCGCTGCTGCGTCTGCACGTTTCCTCTTCGTCTCTCCACGACGCCAGCGACGACGGCGGTGCGCTCCCCGCGAACGACGGCGGCGAGTACGTCCCGCAGCAACCGCACGACTCGCTGCGTTCGGCGAATCGGCAGCGGCGCAAAATCGGCAAAGGCATTCAGCTGATCCTGCTGCGCAAGTATGTGCAGTGCGCGAAACAGTTCAATCGACTTCCCGACCGTCTCACCACGGAGCAGCTGCTGGAGCAAGGCTACGACGAGTTCTACTACCAAGGCGGTAATCTGAACGAGCCGCGACTGACCTATGCGGCGTTCCTCAAGCTCGTGCGCAATCGACGCAGTGAAGTGGCACGGCAGACGCGAGGCGTGACTGCGCTTTCGCACAGGTACAAACTCAACTGCTTTGCTCGACTTCTGGTGTACTAGGGGCTAATCGACAGCACTTGGCGTCTAGCAGAGGCGGGACGCGACGCAATCAGAAGGAGCAGCTGGAGATTCGAGCACTGATCGACGAACTGGAGCACGTCCGACACGGCCAGATGCGTGGCACGCTCGACTACGATGCGCTGGGGACTGGAAGTGCCGGGAACGACCACATGCACGCGGTGGCATCGGACGCATCGGTGCCCATTCTCTCGGACTCATCGTCCATCATCGGCGATGCTGGAGCGGACAGCGGCGTCTCCGCCGGAGACCTGACGACAGCGGAGAGCTACTCGTCTGTGCTTTCCGGTGCTTCCGGCGGGACTGACGATATCGTCGTCTCTCGAACGAAGCTGGACATGATGCTGCGGGTGGCGCAGGAAACGCTGCTGGCACAAAAGAAGATTCTGGAGGAGGTGCGGGCCATCGAACAGCGCATTGCTGGCATCCATTGACCCTCGATTGGTGGGGGTTGTGCCACTGAGGCACTTGAAGCTAGATCGAGCGACACACATTGTACAATGATGATAAGAAACGCGACTGAGGCTGAGGGTGTGGGAGCTCCCCACTGGGAAGATGGTCTTGGTGGACCGTGCAGGACGAATGGAACCCCTCGGCAATGGAGGTGTTTCGCCCAGCTCAGAGCACCGTTGCTGGGCGATTCAGAGGTGGCTGAGCAATTGGTACAGTGGATAAGCTCACTTGTAGTGGTGGTCTAACCCCGGCTTGGAACGCTGGCGCTGCGTTGACACCGCTGCGTCATTTTGCCTGCCTAAAATAAGGGCACCATTTTGCTGCCGATATTTTGGGCTCTCTTGGTTAGGTACTCTAACAATCCATTTCAATCCATTCCGTTTTCGAATAAGTATCCTTGCACGCATGTTTGCTTTGTTAGCAGCGCTTTTCACAAGCTCATCTAAGTATCCCTGGACTCCTTCCGGATAACCAGCTTCGCTCGATCTGGCGTATACGGACGTGCCACCTCATCGCAGCTCATTACTGCGAAGCCACGAAGCCCAGGGAGGAAGAGCAAGGTCCGCCCGCCCGCAGCGCGTCCCCCCTTCCGCCATTCCCCGTCTTGATCCGCCCTCCAGTCAGCCAAGACCCCCCTCCGCCTCTGCTCAGTCCGCTTCGAGCGGAATTGCGCAGTGCGTCCACCATGAACTGCGTGAAGGGCGAGATCCACAATGTGCTGTCCATGATGCGTGTGAACGCGCGCTGGGCCAGCGTGGACCGCTTCACGCAGGAGATCCCGGCGTCCACGCAGTCGCCCATGATGCGCGCCTTCAAGCAGCTGCACTACGAGCTGCAGTCCGTCACGGACCTCTCGGATGTGGACACGGTCACGTATTTGCTGCCCTTCGTGATGGTCATCGAGTCCGAACGCACGAGCGGCTTCATCACGGGCGCCGCCATCTCCGCCATCAACAAGTTCCTGCTGTACGGCCTCATCACGGGCGAGTCGCTTCGAGCCGACGTGGCCATCAACCGCATCGCCGTGTGTGTGTCGCGCTGCCGCTTCGAGGAAACGCATCGCGCCGACGACGAGGCCGTGCTCATGAAGCTGCTGGAGCTGGTGGAGTACTGTCTGCGCTGTGACGCAGGCCACCTCATCACGAGCGACAACGTGTGGAAGATGGTGCAGCTCTGCTACAGTATCAGCTGCCAGCCGCGGTCGTCCATGCATCTCTGTCGAGCGGCCGAGAACACGCTGTCCCACTTGGTGATCACGGTGTTCGACCGCATTGAAGAGATCGAACCGCCACGGAAGGGCAGTCACCCGCTACTGCCACACACCACGCATCACCACCATCATAATGAAGCCGAGTCAGCCAAGCAGGAAGCTCCGGAGCAACAGCAGGATGAAGTGCACGGCGAGTACGACGAGAGCCTGGAGATCGGCCCTGGCACCAGTGGACAACCAGTCCCGCTTCCAGTCGAGCCTGTAACTGGCGCTGCTAACGTGGTGGAGAAGCCGTACGGTGTGCCGTTGCTGGAGCGCATTCTGCACTTCATCTCGGGTCTCATTTCACCCACTGAGAACGAGGAAAGCACGTGTGTGCTGGGCCTCCGACTGATCAACACTGTATTGGAGACGGCGGGCACAGGACTCGGGAACCATCCGTGTCTGGTGTCCGTGCTTCAAGGCGATCTGTCCAAGTTCTTGCTGCAGAATTCGGAGACGGAGGAGCTCGCGATCCTGTCGCTGACGCTGCGT
Organism: Nothophytophthora sp. Chile5; assembly: GCA_001712635.2. NCBI lineage: Eukaryota > Oomycota > Peronosporomycetes > Peronosporales > Peronosporaceae > Nothophytophthora > Nothophytophthora sp. Chile5. Next base: position 27,377 of record MBAC02008868.1, read on the forward strand.
GTGGTCTTCAACCTCTTCAACTCGATCAAGGACCATCTGAAAGTGCAGTTGGAGGTGTTTTTCACCAGTGTCCACATGCGGATCATCGACTCACGGTCCAGTTCCGACGAGCAGAAGGAGCTGGCGTTGGAGTCGCTGCTCGAGTTCTGTCGCGAGCCGGCGCTGATGCTGGATTTGTATATCAATTACGACTGTGACGTGCATTGCACGAATCTCTTTGAGGTTCTATGCAAGTCACTGGCACGCAATTGCCAGGCAATGGCAGCTACGGACACGGGTATGAATGTCCTCACGCTACTGTGTCTCGAAGGACTACTGGCTGTGGTGGAATCCATTGCTCGTCGGTGTCCGTTGAACTCCCCGACCACGTCCAAGGCCTTCGGAGGCAATTCGTCCAGTGTGTTGGAGCTGAAAGGATCGGACTTGGCGCGGTTCACGTCCGGAGCGACTCCGAGAACGGAGAGCTCGTCTGGCGAGTTTCCGATGGACGACATTTCGCCCATGTCTTCAGTACGAGACCTCATGCATCTGGTGATGTCAGGGAGCGAGAGCGACTCGGATTCCGAGCAGAGCGAGCCTGGAGATCCGGCCGATCAACTGGCTTGGCTGCATACTGCACGGGAGCGGACGGCCGAGGTGTTGCAGCAACGCAAGCGCACCAAGAAACGCTACGCCTTGGCGGCTGAGAAGTTCAACAACGACCAAAAGAACTGGATGGCGTTCTCGCAGCAAATCGGGCTCTTGCCTGAGAAATTGACGCCGGAATCGGTGGCTTCGTTCCTGCTACATACCCCTGGACTCCACAAGACGTTGATTGGCGACTACATCGGCGACGGTCCGGTCGAGAAGTACCCGTTCAACGCTGCGGTTCGAGACGCTTACGTGGCGATGTTTGATTTCCGAGCCGCGCCATCGTTGGACGAAGCACTAAGGATGTTCCTGGCTAAGTTCCGGCTCCCGGGTGAGGCCCAGAAGATCGATCGGATGATGGAAGCGTTCTCCAAGCAGTTCTACTTGCAGTCGGCATCGTCTGGACCACTGGCGGACGCCGACTCGGCCTATGTGTTGTCCTTCAGTATCATCATGTTGAATACGGACCTGCACTCGGACCACATCGCGAAGAAAATGAGTCTGGAGGAGTTCATCCGCAACAATCGAGGCATCAACGCCGGCCAGGACCTACCGACGGAATATCTCACGAATCTGTACTACAACATTCTGGAGAAGGAGATCCAGATGCAACACGACGTGTCCGACTTCATGGAGTCTTCGTTCTCGACCGTGGATCGGTACTCGATGCAGTGGGACGGCGTGTTGAAGCGGTCGGAGAACGTGGTGGGCGCCAGTTTCACGTCGAACACGAGCATCCTGAAGCTCCGGGCGGGTTTGTACGAGAAAGACATGTTCAATCTCATCTCGGAGAGCGCGATCAAGAGCATTCTGCTGTCATTCGAGAAGACCTGCGACTTGAGCACGATGGAGCGTGCATTGGAAGGCTTGAGCAACTGTGCCAAGATCATGCTGTACTACGACATGAGCGACGAGTTCAACAAGATCATGGGCTCGTTGGCGTCCTACTTCCTGACCTTCGCGCATGGAATCCTTAGTGGCGAGAAGGTCTATTTGCCTCCAACCTCCAGTGGCAGCGGGTTCAAGCGCTCGGCTTCAACTCCGTCGTCTTCCCAGCAACAAGGAGGGACGGAGATCGTGGGGGAACGGATCGTCCGTCGACAGGATGACGGCTCGGAGATCGAGGTCTTGACTGCGACGCAGCGACCGGTTGCCTCCATGGACGAAGATCCTCTGCTTGGGGCCAAAACGCGACGGGCGCTGCTCTCATTGAAGCTGCTGTTCCAGTTCGTCCAGAACAAGAGTGAGAGCTTTCGCAAGGGCTGGTCCAACGTCGTGGAATGTGTGCTCATGTTCAACGAGCTGGATGCCGTGCCCACTTCCCTGGTGGAGATCGACGACTTTGTGGATTCTCGGGGCGTACCGTTGCCTCCGATGCAAGGAGGTGCGTCGACCCAGACGCCATCTCCACCCAAGTCTTCGCCAGGTCGTAGAGGCACCGGAGGCGTCTCGGGTCCGTCGGGAGCTGGGCTTTCGGGCAAGACAAGAGAGCGGTCTCGACGCCAGGCGGAGCGCCAAGCGGCCATTCGCAGTCGGATGAAGAGCATGACGCAAGCCAGTCATGGCACAGCGTATGGCAGCCAAGGCCAAGCGGTCAATAGTGGATCCATTTGGGACTCGCTATCGTCGTATCTCTGGGCAGAGGAGGAGAAAGTGGACGAGAACTTCTCGCTCGTGAACAAGATGCTCCGCGAAGAGGTCGTGAAACTCGGCGGAGGCATTCTGGAGAAGGAGAACTGGCTTCGGTTGGTGCGGAAACTGCAGGAGAAGTCGCTTACGAGTCTGTTGGAGACACTGATCTCCTGCCGCGATCCGTTCAAGTGCATCATGCAGCCCTCGGACTCGGGCGTGGATGCCATGATGCAGGAGAACGCCATCTTGGTGCTGGAGCTGAGTGTGGACATCATCTTGGTCAATTCGCACCGCATCTTGCCGCTGAACCTCTGGGACTCCTTCCATCTGTACGCCAAGCGCATCCTCTCCACGCCCTTGAACGAGCTGCACATGCAAGGCCTCGTGGAACGCGTCGTGGTGCATATCCTTCGCGTGAGTATCCGTCTTTTCCACGACGAAAAGGTGCGTCCGAAGCTGATGGCGACGCTGGAGCTGCTGCTGACGATGGACAAGGATATGTACAAGGCCTTGAGCGACCGACTGGCCTCCGGGATCACCATGCTATTGAAGGCGAACCTCGTGTACATGCACGACTTCCACGATTGGGAGATCTTGCTGGGCATTCTGGAGAACGTGGTCGAGTACATCAACAGTCGCTCGGCCTGCTGGGAGAGCGTGATGGTGCTGGCTGACGGCGGCCACTTGAACGACGACAATGTGGCCCAGTGGATGGCGCTCTGCTGTGGCTTCATCCGCCATCGAACGTCCTACGCTGTGGAAGCTCTCAAGCTCCTGCAAGGCTTGGCGAACAGCGACAACACGTACAAATTGAACGGCAGTGCGTGGCTGCAAGTCATGCGAGTGATGCTGAGCTATCTGAACGACGACCGGGCGCCAGTGGCCAAGACTGCGTGGGACTGTCTCCGCAACTCGCTGCTGCTGCCAGGAGTGCCGGTGGCCAAGGATACGTGGAAGCAATGCTTCGATGAAGTGATCTTCGCGTTTGACGACCAAGTGACCAATGGGAAGCAGCGACAGGCACGCGACGCCCCGCTCTACAGTGTCACGCTGCTGTCCAAGACGTTCCTGCACAACCTGAACGTGTTGATGGAGCTGCCGGACTTCCCAGAGCTGTGGCTGAATGTGCTGCGCCGACTGGCGAACAAGCTGGTGGCAACGAGTTCGCCGTCGGCACGGGATCCGAACACCAGCGTGGTGTTTGAGACCACGTTGCAGTCGTTGTACAACCTGCTGCTGGTGCTGAAAGCCGAGGAGATCCTCGAGCGAGCGAGTACTGAAGGCAGCAGCGAGACGCTCTTTGACGAGACCTGCGCTGTTATTGACGCCGTATGTCCGCATCTGAAGGAGCAGCTGGGCTTACTTCCCGAAGATGTCGTCGTCGAGATGCCCGTCGAAGGTACCGACGAGCAGCCGTCCGAGGGACCAACAATTCAGGGTCAAGAGGAGTCCGTTGCTGTCTCTCAGAGCATCGACGTTGATGCCGAGCTGCCCAATGGAAATCGGGAGCTCCATGAAGAAGAGACGGAAGAGGGCGAAGCTGACCAAGAGACATTGGCGCGACTGCTGCCTGAGGAGGGGGGCGAAGAGGCGGACAGCTCAGCACAGCAGCAGCAGCAGGAAGAGGGGACGAGGGAAGCAGCTCCCCACTCCGACACCTCGCTTGAAGCGGCTGAAACCACCTCGGAGACCGTCGAGGTGCCAGTATCTGTAGAAAGCGGAGGTCCCTCGTCCACGACGACGATGGAGACGGTCATCATTGGCGACGGCACGTTCGGCATCAAGGTGGACGAGGTCATCGTCGACGAGATCACCGAGGCTGTCTAATCTAGCTTCCTTACGGTAGTGCACGTATCGATGATCCCATGTGTTCCATAAATACCGAAAGGAGCGTCCACAAGAGCGGGATATCGACATTTTCAAAGCTCGCACCGACGTATACCGGTATACTAGCGTTTCCATGGATCCAACATTCGGTACATACCGGTATTCCGGATCTAAACACCGGTAGCAACCGGTATAGATCTCAGCTGAACGGCGCCACGTTCCTTGCCATTTTGCCAAAAGCAACGGCAAGGAAAGGAAGCAGAAAGACACGGAAGTTGACGTTCGGGGCGTCGGCGATAGGGACACCTCCAGCAGCTCACAGTGCACGATGGCCACGGAGACTGCTATCACCGAGACGATCGAGCCGCACGCTCCCGTTGGAGCCACTCCCGACGTTTCTAGCGTTCCTGGAAAGCCCGCATCGGCGTCCGGAAAGCGCGGCAAGAAAAGCAAGCAGGACAAGACCAAAGCGGTGGCGGCAGCGGCCCCGCCAACGTCCAAGGAGGACGAGAGCAACGCCAACAACATGGCCACAGTGGACCACCCGTACCTGAGCTTCCTGCACAAGCGCATTCGCTCCTACAAGAAGAAACTGGAGAAGATCAAGGGCTTGGAGAGTGCGCAAGCGGCCAGCGGAAAGGTATGGTTTCTGAAGCTCTGTATCTACTTGGTCAGGAAAGAGGGAGGGCTCCTTTTCAGTGGATTGGGGCTGGAACTGACATTGGTTGTGGCTGCAGGTGCTGAATCCGCAGCAATTGGAGCTGGTGAGCAACAAGGCGCTGATGGAGAAGATGATCGCGGAGTTTGAGACGCTGCGGGAGCAGTTCATCGACGTGTATCTCCAGGTTTGTATGACTTCACTGCGTATTGATGGTGTGGCAGCTGGTGTGTGTAGTGTTATTAACCGTTCGATCTGTCTGCTGGTTCTCTGGGGGCGATTATTCAGGAGGAAGCAGTGAAGAAACAAGCGGAGGAGGAGGCGAAGGTTGCGGCTGCTGTTGCAGTTATTGAAGAAGAGGAGGAGGTTGAGGAAACTCCAGTCGAGGTGGAAGAAGAAGAAGAGGAACCGAAGGAGTCGGAAGTGCTGGAGGAGCCGCAGCAGCCGCAGCAGTCGGAGAATGCGTTTGCGAACGTCCAGGAGCTGCTGAAGACGCTGCATGTGGTGAATCTGCACCAAGCACTGGGCAAAGAGGTCCCCATGGTGCTGGATTTCTTCTCCAAGGTGCTGCTGGGCAACACTCGACCGCTCGCCGAGGTCTCGTACGAGGAGAACTTGGCGGAATCGCTGGAGGAAGCCAAGAAGTACCTGGCGGGCAGTGACAAGGTGTTTGCCTGCGATATGTCGTACAGCGACTTGCGCGCAATCGTGGACAAGCTGTCGAGCATTTCATCTGCAAGTGAGGCTGAACCAGTGGAAGGAGGCGATGAGGAAGAAGCGGAAGAAGAGCTGGTGGTGGTGACGATGGAGGCAGAGACGGGGCCCGTGGAGAGTGAAGAGCTGGTTGTGGAGGCGGAGGCTCTGCCTGAGATCAACTTCTTCACCGACTCGCAGCTGGAGCCGGAGGAGGCCAGTCTGGAGGAAGCAGAGCCAATTGAGACGGTTGAGTCGCTGGCTGTGGAAGTTGATGAGGCGGTGATTGCTGTGACTCAAGAGGAGGGCTACGAGCGCGTCGAGGAAGCAGCTATTGAGGAAGGAGCCGTGGAGGTTGAAGACCAGGCGGAGACGACAGTTGCTGTCAGCGTGGGGCCCCCCTCTGCTCCCCCGATGTCCTTTGCTGCCGTTGCTGCGTCCAGCGGCTCAGCGCCATCTCCGCCAACTGCGTGGGGTTACGAGAAGCAAGAGAAGGAGACTGGCTCTGGAGGCAGCAGTCCGCGCGAGAAGGGCAGTCAGCGTCGTCGCACTCAAGGAGGTCGTTGGAAGGAGAAGAATAGGAATAATAGTACTGGGAACGCGTCCAAGGCCGGCGGCGAGGCCCCCGCGAGCGGCAGCAAGCCTCGTCGCTCTCGCCCGCCACGCTCCAATGACGAGGCCGGCGTCAGCCGGAGCGGCTCCAAGGACGACCGCCGTCCGCGGGCCGACCGCGCGTTCCGGAAGCAGCCAGGTTCGATGCAGCCGCACTCGTCCCCCATGATCGCTCCGAACGCGTAAGTCAGCGAGCGGTTCCGAGCCAGCCCTCGTCGCTTCGGGAGGGGCGAGTGCAACCGTGAGGAGCGTGTTCATGCGAATGGAGATAGGCAGTTGGTTGGCGATTGGGATTGGAGCAAGGGCTAATAGTGACAAGGTGTTGAGCAGGCGACGACTTCCCTTGATTCGAAGCGGTATTGAACCAGATGATGTCCCACCTCGGAGACCAATGATGGCGCCATGTCCAGTAGGGGCGAGCTGCTACGAGGTGCCGCGCATAAAAGCATGGCCGATCTCCATAGTTTTAACTGCATCTTCCCATTGACCACAGCTGGCGACATCGTTCGGCATAAACGTGCTCCTCGAAGCCAATGCGAAGGCACTCCTTCCCGTCTCTGGCTCTCGACTCCATGCTCGTTTCCCTACTTCCCTGGAAGCCATTCCCGAACTTCCCCCCGCAGCCACAAGCGTCTTCCACCAACTGCAATGACTCCCTTCACCCACTTGGCCGCTCTCCTTCTCCTCGCCGTCGGCGCCCAGGCCACTCAAGCGACGACTGGCCAGCAGCTTCGGCGTGTGCTGACCGAGGAAGCCGGAACAGTGAACGCCACCCTGGAGGAGAAAGCCACCACCTACCAACACCCGCGTAACTGGCGCGCGCTGGCCGAAGGATCCGGCATGGCGAACGTCACCCTGGAGGAACGGTGCTGCCTGTAGCCCCCCCCCTCTTCGTGCAGAGCTCCGGCCGCCCGTATCTTCATGAAGCTTTGTCGAAACGTTTAGTGCGTCCCTCGTCCTGCTGAAAGTAAAAACGTTTCAAATCAATGTAGCCATTCCAATCGATGTAGCCACTCGTTCTTGTAAAGGGAGATATGCATTCGTATACCGTTCGCTTACAGGGATGTTACTTCACTTCCTTTTGTTCCCGTGCAGTTCCGAGTCACATTTTGAGGGGTTTCACTCTCGAGCGTGCATTCGCCATTCGCAGCAGCGAGCATGACCTGGGGCTTCGTGGCGGTGGCGCTCGGGCTCATGCTGCTGAAGATGGGCGCGTGGCTGTCGGTGGTGCGGCACCACTCGGATCTCTGGCTCAACGTGGTGTATGTGGTGGCGACGGTGCTGATGCTGTGGAGCTACGGGGCCGCCATGTTCTCAACGCCCGTGGGACGGCGACCTATCGACGTGCGAGCGGATCATGACGTCGACCAAGCCCCCGTGGCGCGCTACTGCGAGCGCTGCGACTGCGAGAAGACCGCCAGTGTCCACCACTGCTCCGTTTGCAAGCGCTGCGTGTTCCGGATGGACCACCATTGTCCCTGGACGAACAACTGCGTGGGTTGGAGCAACAAGAAGTTCTTCCTGCTGTTTCTGTTTTACACGTCGCTAAGCTGCCTGGTGTTCAACGCGATGGCGTCGCCATTGACCTGGAGTCTCAGTGATCCGCCCCACTGGCTGCTGAAAGCTGCGTGGGCTTTGTCGCTGGGTATCGGTTTGTTACTGGCCGGCTACTTCGTGTTCCACGTGTGGCTGTTACGGCAAGGCAAGACCACGCTCGAGTTCTTATCCGGCAAGCGCGGCGAACTCACAGGCTGCAGCTTGCGCCACAACGTGACGGTTTACTTCGGTCGGGACGTGTGGAACTGGTGGCTGCCTGTTACGCCAACACTCGACCCCGCTATGGGCGGGCGCCGCCACCACGAGCAGGAGCCGGAAACGCTACAATTGGTCGTGGAGTAGCTCCAAGCTAACGCCAAATGCAAGCTGCTTGGCTTTTGGTCTGTTCTGCGTTATCCCTGCTAGCTGAGAGGGTGGACAGCTGCGTCACTTGTCTTTCTTCTTGTCTTTCCTCTTCTTCTTGTCCTTCTTGCGCTTCTTCCGCTCTTGCTGGAGCTCCTCGAACGTCTTCTTGTAGCCCGCCAGCTTGGATTCGTAGAGCTGCTCGATCTCGATGGCCATCTGATGCACGGGCTCGCCCACGCGGTTGAAGGTCTTGGCATTGGCCGCCATCAGCTTCACGTCCGCCGTGAGCTGGTCGATCTTCGAGTACTCGGCGTGTTCCACCTTCTCCTTCATCCGCGTGAGATCCATGGGGTCTTTCACGTAGTCGAAGTAGTTGGGCACCCCCAAGCGTTTACAGTTTTCGCGTGTGAACTTCTGCACGAACGGGTTGCCAGGCTTCCCACTCACGACCCAACCGGCCCACGTGAGTGCCCGCAGCTCCGTCACCAGAGGAGCCAGCAGCTTCTGCAAGAGAGACGCGTCTTCACGCTCGCGCTTCTTCTTCTTCTTCTCCTTCTTCTCCTTGCGCTCCTTGTCGTCCTTGCTCTTGCCCTTCTGCTTCTCCGCTTGAGTCACGCGCTCCTTCGACGTCGGCGGCGGCGCATGAATCAAGCCCGGCGATTTACCTGCGGAGGTAAACACGACAGCAGTCAGATACACTGTGCAAACGTAACCAAAGCAAGGTAGTATGGTCGACGTACGGCCCTTGAGCGGATGCAACACCGGCCCGCTCTTGCTGCCAGCCGGCAGCTGCAGCGCGCTCTTCACCACGTTCTCCGGCAGCGGCTCGATGGGGCGGTCGAAGGGCACGCCCTCTAATAGAGACAGCAGGTCTCCCTTGGCTTCCTGAGCCGCTGGCGACTCGCGCTGCTCGCCCACGCCACGGAGAAGGTGGTGGTACGTCTGGGGCAACGTCGCGTCCTTCATCTTGCTCAACTGCGGCTCCAGCTTGTAGTGCGCCATTAGGTTACGGTAGTCCACCTCGTCTGGCTCGACTGCATAGCCACCAGACCCCGTTACTCGGCAGAACAAGACAAGGGGACGCGCGATAGACAGATGCAAGGGGGACGTACTGCTCTGAGAGCCGCGAACGAGGTAGAGTTTCTCCGGATCCAGCGCAGCTACGAGAGGCATAAAGATACCGACGCATGCACAAGGATGTCAGCTTTCATGATGTAACCCGATCCATGGGCACGGATCCCGGGGAGCGGTGGAATCGCCGCGCAACCCGCGCGTGGCGGACGCACCATCATCCATTTTGGTGCTGGGGAGCAAAGGCAAATGAGCAGGTTATGACCGAATTTACTCCGACTTTCGCTTTGAACCGAATTCCAGTCGTCGAAAACAGCATCTTGACAACCCACATGGGTAATTGGACTATTACACAAATGGGTCGCTGAATGTTGGGCAATTCACTTGGAGGCACACCCGATCATAACCAATAGGCAAAGGGCGGCAGCATGGCGGCTTCTGCGCGCGTGTACGCTGCGCTGGGCACGAATCTCGGTGCGTCGGGCAGCGCATGGCCAGCTCCGCCGCCTCGTCTGTTTGCGTAGTGGCTGACGCGTCGTTTGCTTCGTGATTCGTGTCCTCGCTGGCTCGCAATGCAGGCGACAAGTTGGCGAATCTGGAGCTGGCGCTGGACATGCTGGCGCAGACGGTGGGGCCCGTAGAGGCCACGTCGCGGCTGTACACCACTGCGCCGCAATACGTAGAGGACCAGCCGGCCTTCCTGAACCTGGTGGCACGAGTGCGCACTGCTCTGCCGCCGGCGGAGCTGCTCGGCGCCTTCAAGACCATCGAACGGGAGATTGGGCGGACGCAATCCATCCGGTATGCTCTTAATGGCGGTTAATGGAGGACAATGGGGCCCTATATGGGTGAAATGGCGTGGCTTCTGACTATCAGATGGCTGTCGTGCTTCGTAATGCCGGCTGCAGCTGGGGTCCACGGCTTATCGACGTGGATATCCTGCTCTACGACGACCTGCAGTTGACTATGGAGACGGCGGAAGGGCCGCTCATCGTGCCGCACGAACGCATTCCCGAGCGCGACTTCGTGCTGGCTCCGCTATGCGATCTAGCTCCTGGTACAGCCCCACCGTCTTCCTCGCTGCTAGCTGATTCGAGAGATCTAAAGCTGGCTATTGCCTGTGAATTGTGGTAGACCTGATGCACCCCGTACTGAAGCTGTCGATGCGTGAGGTCTACAAGCGTCTGCAAGCAGGTGAGCAGCGCTACGTGGCGCCTGTGCCCATGCTGCCTATCGTCAAGGCAGCTCCCTGGCCTCTCGGACAGAAGACGTTCGTCATGGGCATCGTGAACGTCACCCCCGACAGCTTTAGCGATGGAGCGGAGCTGTTCACGGTATCCGCGGCAGTCCAGAAGGCGTTGGAGATGGAGCGCGATGGCGTGGACATCGTGGACATCGGCGGGGAGTCCACGCGACCTGGAGCAGAGCCTGTGACCGAGGAGGAGGAGCTGCGACGCGTGCTGCCCGTGATCCGCGGCATCCGCGAGCAGAGCACGATGGCGATTTCCATCGACACCACGAAGGCGGAAGTGGCGCGTCAAGCGGTTGCAGCCGGCGTCAACGTCGTCAACGACGTGTCCGCAGGTCTGAAAGACCCGGAAATGCTCTCTGTGGTGGCCAAACTCCGTGTTCCGGTGCGTAAATTGGCTGGGAAACGTGATAAAAGCGCGAGTATTGACGTTTAAACTGGTGCTAGATTGTGTTGATGCACATGCGCGGCTCGCCGCAGACCATGACGGGGCTTAAGGAGTACACGGATGTGGTTGAAGAAGTTGGAGCGGTCCTGAACGAACGGGCAGCAGCGGCGGAGGCCGCCGGCATCTTCCGCTGGAACGTGATCCTGGACCCAGGTATCGGCTTCGCGAAAGCACGGGTGCTGAACCTGCAGCTACTGCGTCAGCTCTCGCGCGTCAAGCAGAACTGCCACGGACTGCCGCTGCTGGTGAGGGAGAGCTCTGCTTCTTGTTGATGAGGAAGCTTGAGGAGCTTGCTGACTTGTGCTTTCCGCAGGTGGGATCGTCTCGCAAGGGCTTCATCGGCGAGATCTGCGGCCGTCCGGAGCCCAAGGACCGCGCGTGGGGAACTGCTGCCACTTGCTGCGCCGCGATCGCCCAAGGAGCCGACATTCTGCGCGTCCATGACGGAGCGGAGATGGCGGACGTCGCCAAGATGTCGGACGCCATTTGGCGCGGCGAGTAGCGCAGCCAAAGCCACTCGGAGGGCCTTCGTCTCTGTGTTAGAGGCCGAGGAGGTCGCTTAGACCCACGAAATAGACGAACACCAGGACGGTGGACGACGGTGGACGACCCCGTTCTAACGGAGCTTTCCCCTTTTTTATAGAAGGTAGTTCGCTATTTTTGCTTCCTAGTGGCGCCTTCACGCGGGTTCTTGGCCGCCGTCGCCACTCCCCGACGGCCCTTGAAGCCAGGACTCCTCTCTCTCTCTCCTGACGGGTTGCTAGCTCCTCAAGCCATGGCCGACAGCGATCAGGACGATCTCCGAGACGCGGAGCTGGCGTACGAGAGCGAGACGCCGCACTTCGACGCGCTCTTCGCAGCCTACGACACTGGCAACGAGTAGGTAGCCTCCGTTTTGCTTGCAAGATGCTGATGTCGGCCGCTGACTTGTGCGCTTCCTGCCGACTGCAGCGCCTTTGGCACGGAGCATCTGGGCAACTTACTGCTGGACATGGGCTTCAACACGGCCCCCAAGGTGCTGGACCGCGCCTTGGACGACATGGACCCGAACGCCACGGGCGAGATCGCCAAGCTGCGCTTCCTCGAGTGGTTCGAGGAGAACGCCGACGAGATCGACGACGCGTCGGGGCCGGCCGGCGGGTCGCTCTCTCCTCGAGCTTCGCCACGAGCGACGCAGCAGCAGGACGAAGCGTACTCGGAGCTGCAGAGCGCCATGCTGGACGCCAAGAACCAGCGCAAGCAGGCGGAAGCCGACGCCCAATTGCTGGCCAATCGCCTTGCGCATCTGCGTGCCGAGGACGCTCGAGCCCAGAAACGGATCGAAGAGGCTCAGCGGCGAGCCAAGGAGATCGAAGCGGTCCGGAAACGCAACGAAGACCGGCAACGAGCCAAGCAAGAGGCTCTCGAGCAGCTCCAGCGCGAGATCAAGGCCGCCTGCGAGTTCAACAGTGCGTCTGCTGCCTCCCAAGCTTGCTCTCTGTCTACTGAAGGCCTAACTGACTGACCGCTGGTGGTGTCTGGTTGACAGCCAACATGCAGGCTTCGTCTCGTGAGCGCCGCCACCAAATGGTGTCGGAGCTGTCGTCGCAACGCGTGCAGCTGGTGCAGGAGACGCGGGCGGAGCGGCAGGTCAATCTGCTGCGCATCCGGAAGCAGAAGGAGCTGGACCGCTCCGGCCTCGTGGAGCGCTCGCAGGAGATCCGCGAGCAGGAGAAACGCGCGCTGCACCGTCGCCAGCTGGCGCAGAAGAGCCGCCACAAGGAGCTGGTGACGCAGGCGTGCCAGCAGCTCGCGCGAGAGCACGAGAAGCGGCTCGTGTCCGAGCGGAAGATCCACCGCATGGAGAGCGAGGAGGCCGCGCTCATCGACAAGCTGCGCGTCACGCAGGAGCTGCAGCGCGCCGCCTACGAGCAGCTGGAGTTCGTCATGCAGGACGAGTGAAGGGGCAGCAGCAGCTAGCGACGCAGCAGGTCTTGAGCCAAATGATACGGCACTTCAGTCGCTTCAACTTGAAGCCGTTCGTCTGTATACTTGTGCATGCATGTATACATTCGCAATAAGTGACGGGAGGCATCAATTAATTGCCTGGGAAGCTCTGGATACCGGTATTTTATCTCATTTTGAAATGCCACTAAGCACTATTGTGCATCGCAAAAACAATCACAAATTGTGATGACGAGTGCTGTTTTGGCGGTACGACCTCCCTCGCTTTTGCAACGCCATCGTCCGTACTTAGTGGGGAATATGGGTTTCACTAACGAGGGGTGGTGCCAAAACCCCTCAGTTCTCCTTCAAGTTCCTTTTGATGGATGGGATGCACGGAATCCGCCAGATGCCTTTGGATGGATACCATTTCCGAATTCCCCGTTCCGCCGAAGCATGAGTGCTGCGAGCTCTTGCCGCGTGACGGTGGTGGGCGGCGGCGTGATCGGGCTCACGTCGGCCTTGGCGCTGCTGCAGAGCGGCTTCCGGTCCGTTCGCGTGGTGGCGGCCTCCTTCGAGGACACCACGTCGCACGTGGCCGGCGGGTTGTGGATGCCCTTCGCGCTTCCCGAGGACGCGGACCCGGCGCTACCTCGGTGCGTCCATTGTGTGCGCAGTTGATTAGCTCTCCTGTTGCTAATAGAGTGACTCTGACGGGATTCGACACAGCAAATGGTGCGAAGTGAGCTTCGCGTGGCTGGAAGGGCTCATGCAACAGCACGGCGAGGAAGCAGGTCTCCACGTTGTGGACGGCGCCGAGTTGTCGGCAGTTGGTCCGCCTCCCGTGGTAAGTACTAGCTCTTGCAGTAGCGCTATAGACAGCTGGGCTATCACTCAACTTGGACTGTTGGTGGTTGTGCAGGTGCATCCGTATTGGGCGCATTGTGTGAAGAACTTCCGCCTGCTGAGTCGGGAGGAAGCCGCCCAGATTTCCCCAGATGCAGTGCACGGCTTCGGGTTCGGCACCATCATCTACAATACCGGGTAGGCACTGAATGTGGCCGCGCTTAGCCTCGAGTAGTGGCTTACCAAGGAGGAAACGTGTCATTGTGGTGGCCAGGATGTTCATGAAGTGGCTGCAGAAGCAAATCCGTCAGCTTGGCGGCACGTTCGAGCAGCGCCGTGTGTCGAATCTGGACGACGAGGATTGCGATCTGTTGGTGCATTGCACGGGTAAATGCTGTTGGATCTGTAGCATCTACAAATTTAGCACACAAACTGATGCAAGACCTGCTATTGGCTCGTGCTACCCTCTTGTAGGTCTGGCGGCGAAGGAGCTAGCTGGAGATGACACGGTGTTCCCCATCCGCGGCCAGGTCATCAAGGTGGTCAACCCCAACCTGGACAAGTACCTGGCGGTGGTTCATCGCGACGGACAGCACACGTACGTCATCCCTCGTCCAAATGGTGACGTGGTGCTGGGAGGCACCGTCCAGCCACACAACTGGAGCACGAAGAATGATGCAGACGACGTCGACGGCGTCTGGGAGCGTTGTTGCCGCTTGTACCCGGAGGTTCGCAACAGTAAAGTGGTGGGGCCCGTGGCGGGTCTGCGTCCCGGTCGTCTAGGCGGTGTGCGGCTTGAGATGGAGCCACGTCCGACTAAGTGCGGAGCGCTGGTGATCCACAACTACGCGCATGGTGGCTCGGGCCATACGCTGCACTGGGGCTGTGCGCAGGACGTGGTGGCACTAGCCAAGCAACACTTCCCGGTGGAACCAGCCAGCAAGTTGTGAACAGTCTGGTGTGTATGCAGAACGCCCGGTTTCAACGGTTTCTTCATGGATGCATTAACTCATCGCCCTCTTACTGCATGAAGCATGGTGCTCACTCGAACTTCTTCAGGTCTGCGTGGCTGTACTCCTTCAGACCAGTGGCGTCGCTCTCGTAGTCGGCCACCATTCCCTTGGCCACTGCGTGGGTCGAGATTTGGTAGGCCTACAGAATCAAAACGAGTAGTGGCGGTCAATTTACAAAAATACAACGTGATCGAACTGCAGAGGCTGTACTTACACTAGGCACCAGGTAGCTCAGGACCTTCTCGCCCGTTCGGTAGAGGTCGCTGCGTTGCAACATGCCCGGACGGAAGATCCCGGTCCGCGCGAACTCCAGCTTCTGCACGTTGTCCTCCACCTCGCCCTTGGTCTGCGGGTACAGCAGCCAACTGTTCTTGTTGGCGCCTTGCGACGTCAACAGGCCAAAGTAGTCCGCACCCGCAGCCTTCGACAGCTCAGCGAAGCGCGTCACGTACTCCAAATCCACTGCGTGTTGGCACAATAAGCGGTCAGATCGGCACCAGACCCGCCATTTAAGAACTCAGAAGCAACACACACACCTTTGCGGAACGCCTCAGCGGAGCCCGCGTCCTTGCGCGCGGTCCCCAGACACGAGAAGGCGGCGTCGACGCCGTCCGCGGCCTTGATCTTCTCCTCGTCCAGCTGGTTAAAGTCCACCTGCCGGACTTCCAGCTTGGTCTTCGCCGCCTCGGCGTTGAGCGACGGGAACGCCGTGGCCCACGAAGACTCGGGCACGTCCCGCCGAGCCAGCGCGATGACCTTGCTGCACTTGGCCGACGCCACCAGCTCCGCGACCAAGTCGCGGCCCACGGCGCCCGTCGAGCCGATCACTAGCGCCACGTACGAAGACATTGTCGGGGCGATTCTTTGGCGGTTTGTTCTGCTGGATGCTTGCTTGTCCTTTTGCGAAATGAGCTCTTTGGGATCTGTTGCTTCGGGAATTTGGTGGTGTTACTTTTTGGTTACATGTAAAGTGTACAATGTCAACTTCCTTTTGGAGACATGTGGGCTCATCATTCTGGGAGTTTACGCTGTGAAAATATCAACATGGAATGACATTAATAAAACCAAAGTTGAAGTGGGATACGTGTTGAAAGTGTCAATACGTTTGGCAAAACGATGACTTGGTCCAGCACCATCATTCTGAAAGCATCACTTTTTCGAAAGTTTACGCGGCTGTTTGGTTTACGTGGTCGTTTGGTTTACGTGGCAACCAAATAAACGCCACAAAATTACGCACATCCAGTAAACTGTATCCCGCCCGTTCCAAGGGGTTACATGTATTAACGTGCTTCCAGCGAAACCTCAACCGACGTTCGCGAGGCAGGCCCTGGCGTAGTATGCAGCAGAGCTTCTAGAGCTCCTCTTGCTGTCCATTCGGCGTCGCGAGTTGCTCCGTCTCGAGCTGCTTCAAGTCGGCGTTGCTCCACTCCTTAAGACCCTTCGCACCGCTTTCGTAGTCGACGATCATCCCTTTCGCAATGGCGCGCGTAGTGATCTAACCAGCGAACAATGAATGAGCGGATACGTTCAAGCACCGACCGAAAGACCTAAGAAATAACGAATCAGCTGGAGACTTACGCTTGGCATGACGTATAGCGCAACGGATTCCAGAGTGCGCGAGAGCTCGCCGCGGTCAATGAGACCAGGACGGAAGATGGACGTCCGCTCGA
>MBAC02008872.1:0-10338 GCA_001712635.2 Nothophytophthora sp. Chile5
CGTCGGGTATCGTGGGTGCTGGAGGCAACATGGGCGGGTTGGCTTGGAGCTTCCTGTTCAAGGGCGTGGGCAATCGCGCCAAGTCGTTCGAGTACTTGAGCTTCTTCGTGGCCGCGGGAGCGGTCTCGTCCTTGGCGATTAACGTCCACGGCGAACGCTCTCTATGGTCTCGAGGGGATGGCATCAACGGCCGTGGCCGACGGGAACAAGACCAGGAAGCCGCATACAACGATACGACCAGCACATGGTAAAAGCACCAGGGTAGTGAGCGATGTCTGAGGTAGTAAGGGCGAATGTAAGTGAATATGTATGTGGGTTAATGTTTTGTCAAACTCAAGCAAGGTTGATTTCAATGAGGACTAGCACATCCAAATAAATAAAGGCTTCGCCTTAAGTCGATGCTCGGCCGACCGTGTTCCGGTTACCAGCACTGCTACCTGAAGACCAGTCCTCACGGTCATCCATACACTCAGTTGGTGCTGTGCTTTGTACCGCCGGATCTCCGGGCCTCCGCAGTGGCGGCTCACTCTGGACTCGAATGGCAATAGACATCACCGCCGAGAGCGCCACGAACAGACTGAGGAACTCGAACGACTTGGCGCGACGGCCGATCCATTTGAACAGGAATCCCCAAGCCAAGCCGCCCAGATTGCCTCCAGCCCCCACGACTCCGGACGTGGCTCCAGTATGTGCTGGACACACGTAAGGCACGATGCCGTACGTGCTGCCAGTGCAAGCCTGGGCACTGAAGCCAAACAGAACCAGACATGGGATGCTCCACGCCAGCGTGTGAACCCGACTGAAGATGTACAGGAAGACGGTTTGGGCCGCGAAAGCTGTGAACTGGACCCCCACCCGGCCGTTCATGTCGAATTTGCGATTCGCCACGTCCGACGCGTAGCCTCCAACCGCCCGCGCGAAGATGCACATGAGGCCGAAACAGGACGAGATGAGACTGGCCTGCGTCTGAGTCAGAAGACGACAGTCATCAGCGTCGACGGTGGCATCGCAGTCCGCTCTCTTAAAGTCCTCGTAGTAGTACAAACTCAGTACGTTGTGAACTTGAAGCTCAACGCCGAAGGAGCAGGCGTATTGAAACAGTAGAATCCACGTGACTGGCTTCCGCACGACCGTGAGAAGTCCCAGCTTCATGTCTTCCTCCGGTCGAGACACTTCGGCGTCCATGGCCTGATTCTTGCGTAGCTCTCGGTAGTTGCCTTGCGGACAGTCGTCCGAGAAGTAGTAGAGGCAGACGCCAATGACCACCATACAGACGGCCGGGAACACGAGTGTCGCACGCCACGCCACGTTGTCCGACACGACGTCGTTAATGGTCACTAAGTCGAAGAGCAACGGGGTGACCAGGTACGTGACTCCAGCGCCCAGATTCCCCCACCCGGTGGCGATGGCATTGGCACTACCCACGACTTCCTTGGAGAACATCACGGACGTCCAGTACGCCGTCGGCACGAAGGAGCAACCCACAAGGCCAATGAAGAAGCGGATAGTCACGAGTCCCACGTAATCCGTCGCAAGCGCCGCCGCCGCGACTGGCAGCGCTCCTAGCACGAGCAACACGGCCTGGACGATTCGAGCGCCGTAGTGGTCGCACAACGGCCCGACGATCACTCGGCCGATGATGGTGCTCGAGACGGACGCGATGTCCGAGTTGGAGACCTGTCCTTCCGTCAGATGGAGCTGTCTCTTGATCGTAGGCATGAGTGGCGGGATGGAGAACCAGCCGAAGAAGGCGATGAAGAAGGAGAGCCACGAGAAGTGGAAGGCGCGCATGTGCGGCCGTTGCGCGCTGAAGAGGCGGATCTCCGTGGCGCGGTCGGCTTGCAGCGGGTCCGTGACAATCTCGAAGGACAGTCGCCGCCTTCGAGGCGCTTCGGGTAGTTCTGACGCTGGAATTGGCGGCGTGTTCAGCCCCTGAAGGTAGTTGCCACTCGCATCTCCGCGACGGGGCGACTCGTGCGCGGCGAAGCCAGGAGCGCGGCCCGAAGGGATCGTCGACACGAAGCGGAAGCGCGGGTCGCGCAGCACGTTCGGAGGCTGCAGCATCGCTAGTAATTAAGGCGGCGGGGTCGGAACTGCGGCCGGGAAATGGACGCGCGCCGGCAGCGAGTCGCGAGCGAGGGAAGAAGCTCTGGGCCGACTGACCACAGTGACCAGCTCATGGCCCCAGAATGTTGAGCTGCTCAACTCGGTTTAGGGGTTTTATAACATTTGAGCGTGCTGATTCGCCAATAAAGATGGTTGCATCGTTTTAACGAATCAAATGTACCTTGAACGTGTTATTGACCAATGGGATGCTCACACAAGCGTCCTGAACTTCCACCCATTAGCTACTCCATGTTGAGGCCCGAGTGCTGCCAGCTCGAACGTCTAAGTTGAAGCAGTCGTCGAGACGAAACGGCGCAAGGCATGCCCAGGTCAATATACATGTTTATTGTTGCGAAGAAGGAGAACATTGGGCAGAGATACATCATCGAACGCTACACGAAGTGGCGTCTACACTGCGACGCCTTCCCGGCCGTTGTGCACGCTGAAGTCGTCGGCCTCCGTGCCTGCAACGCTGCCGTGCACCGAGTCGTCCTTCTCCCAGAGCGCCGCGTGGGTCGGTACTTTGATGCCAAACGTGGCCAACGCCCCGCCGGCCACGAAGATGCTCAGGTACTTGAACGACTTGCCGCGGTTGCCAACGCCCTTGAACATGAGGCTCCAGCACAGCGCTCCCACGTTGCCACCGGCTCCGACGAAGCCCGACGTGGCGCCAGTGAACGCCGGCAGGACGTACGGCACGATGCCGTAAGTGCTTCCCGTGCAGGCCTGCACGAAGATGCCGAAGAAGACGAGCAGCGGGACGCTGCTGGACAGGTTCTTGGTCGTGCTGAAGCAGTAGAGGAAGACGGCCTGGCCGGCGAAGGCCACGAATTGCACGCCAATGCGGCCTTTCATGCCGAATCGACGGTTCGCCACGTCCGAGAGATACCCGCCGAGGGCACGGGCGAACAGACACATGAAGCCGAAGAGCGACGAGATGAGGGTGGCGCGACTCTGCGTCAGACGACGGCACTCGTTGGCGTCCGTGGTCGGGTCGCAGTCGGAGTACGTGAAGTCCTCGTAGTAATATTCGGTGAGCACGTTGTGCACCTGGATTTCGACGCCGAAGGAGCAGGCGTACTGGAAGGCCAGGATCCAGGTGACGGGCATCTTGGCCACGCGAAGCAGTCCCTGCTTCATGTCGATCGCAGGCTTCGTCGCAGCAAGTTCCATGGCGTTGTTCTTGCGCAGGTCCTTGTATTGACCCTGCGGACAGTCGTCCGAATTGAAGTACAGCGCCACGCCCACGATCACCATGAAGACTGCGGGGAAGAGCAACGAGATGCGCCAGCCCATGTCGGCAGACAAGGCGTCGTTCATGGTCACGAGGTTGAAGATCTGCGGCGTGATGAGCGTCGTGACGCCTGCACCAAGGTTTCCCCAGCCGGCGGCCAGGGCGTTGGCGCTGCCTACCACCTCCTTCGAGAACATGGTCGACGTCCAGTACGTCGTGGCGATGAAGGAGCAGCCCACGAGGCCGATGAAGAAGCGAGCGAGCATGAGCCCCGTGTAGTTGGTCACGAGCGCCGCCGACGCCACGGGGATGGCACCGACGATGAGCAGCACGGCTTGCACCGTTCGAGCGCCGTAGCGATCACACAGGGGTCCACCCACAGCACGACCGAAGATGGTGCTCGTCACCGACACGATGTTGGAGTTGGAGACCTGGTCAGCCGTGAGTCCGAGCTGCTTCTTGATGGTGGGCATGAGGGGCGGGATGGAGAACCAGCCGAAGAAGGCGCAGAAGAAGGAGAGCCACGAGTAGTGGAAGGCGCGCATGTGTGGCCGCGCCACGCTCAGCAGCTTGATCTCCGTGGCCTTGTCGTCTTGCAGCGGGTCCGTCCGAATTGCGAACACGGTGCGACGCTGGTGGACGCCGGCCTGATCGGCTTGAAGCGGGGGTGATACCAAACCGGCATACATTTCTGGAGTCGACATGGCTTCGAAGACGTCGACAATGGGTTCCGATGCAGTGGCTGGAGCTCGAGTGCGTTGCTCGAGGCGAAATGGAAAGTGAGAGACGAAGTGAGTCATCCAAAATGCAAAAACCGGAACGTGAAGAGCACCGGTCACGGATATCAGGACCATCGTTGCAGCACGAACGCGGACAGTGAGTATTTCGGACCATCGTTGGTAAATGGGGAGCTCCAGACAGCGAGGGGATGCGGTACATCTGGCCAAGAGCTCAGTTGGTGAGTGGACAAGCCGAAACCTCGCCAGGAGCTGTCAACACGCCAATCAGGTGTCGGCAGCAGGTTGACACTCGCAGCGTGTCATCGGCAGATGGCAGGAGGTTCTTTTCTTTCCGTGTTTCATGATCGCTGCGTCTGGATGGCGACACCCGAATCCCCACGAAGGGCCGCAGGCTGCAGCCCCAAGAGGCGACGCTGGGTGTTAAACGGCACGAAGATTGATGCGATGAGGCCAGCAAACGCTTGATTTCTGGCTTCCAGAACTGTCCAGTTGTTTGGGCTGAAGTTGTGGGAAGGTGGCGAAGCCTACCGCCTCCAACACGCACTGGGCCACTTTCAGATGCCTCAACTGACACCACTGCCGTTTCAACAGCAAGGAGCAGGGGAGGACGCTCCACACGTGTAGTTTGAGAAGCAAGATGAACAAGAGCAACGCCCAATCGCCAGCGTTTTACTATAAGGTTTCTAAATACTTCGCCGTTCCTTTCAAGATGCAGGGATGCTTGCTACAACGCGCCAATCTAACCAGGGTGCTCTTCGATGAAATGAAGGCCAGATCTTCCAATGGAGTTGGGCTCTTGGAACTCTTCCAGCGAAGTGAGCGGCCTGGCATGATGGGGTGCGTGTTTCACCATCCACAGCCGCCCGAACCGAGAAGAAGCTGAAACGTGAGTCATCCTGAATGGTCTTGCTCATCCGCCGCTTCACTGGCTGCACCGGATGGCGATGACTAGCCGCGCGTGGTCACCGCTTGACCAGGTGATTGGGTTTGGACAGTCGTGACGCGCCGCGACTTGATGCGCCGGGATTGGTGAATTCATTGGACGCTGAAGCCATCCGACACGAAAAAATATCGTTATCGCGAGTTACTGCATGATAAATGGACTATTTTCTGTTTTTTTCTTAACTGAGGGTTCCGTGGCGCAAGGAGAAGGCCCCCAACGAGATGAAGCGAGCGCAATCGCAGGGGCAGCTGCTGCCTTGTTGTCGCTATTGTTTGCTGTTTGCGTCTACCGAGTGATTGCACTTGACTTCAAATCGCAGATCTAGAGGAAACGCCCTCACGATCAAGCAGCAGCGCTGTCACTCCCTCGCTCTTCTTCGCAGCACCGAATCCAAAAACGATGTTGACGAACGAAGCGATCTGGTTTCGGAGGCTTGTTCATCCAAGAGAGAGGGAATGCTTGCGCAGCTAATAAATGGAGCTAGACAGCTCTCTGCTGTGGAGATCTTGCCGGTCTCACTGAAGTATTGCATATTTACGCTCAGAAGATGTGGGCGGACCCCCACCGGACACAAGGCTCAGCGCAGCGGCCGCACTATTAACCGTCATCGGCCATCTCGTCTTGCCGCTGTTCACGGCAGTGTCTTCCTCACCAGCATGGCAAGCACCGCCAGGATCCACTTGAACTCGTAGGAGCTCAATTTTTAAATAAACGCTACCGCTAGCAATATACGTGCTCCTCGCCACCCAAGATGAGCGTCGTACCTCTGCGGTGCGGCGAGAAATGGCTGCGTGAGTCACCCAGAAAGCCTGCAAGCCTCGCTCGTCCGCCACAAAGTTGGAGTCCCCGCCTTGCGTCCTTTCGCCAGCCCGAGAATGCCATGGAATGCTGTGCGGAAGCGTTGAAGCGAGGTGGCAGGATGCAGTGACGCGCACTCTTCCGCCAATGGCGTGCTGGAAATGCGGCCACCAGATGCCAGTCTGACCAGTCCGTCCTTTCTACCACACTGAACAATTCAAACCAAACCAAACTTACCAGCGAACCAAGCCAAAATTACCAACGAACCGCCTGGCGATTTGTTTAGACAGGTGTTTCAGGTCCAACCCAAGAAATACCGGTAAAACTGGTGCGAGAGCGGGGTAATTTACTTCCAAACCGTTATATTGCGCTGGAGCTGGTGGACGTTCTGCGCAGAGATCCAGTCGGCTGAGTTATCTCCAAATCCGTTTTGGTAGGGAAGAGGTCAGACCTCCTCCATCCTCCTCGAGTCTCGCTCACTCATCGGCCTCGACTCGTCCTTGTGCCGGCGATTGGACCCACAATTCGATTGCCCAGCTCTCGCTCAGCCCCGTTCAAGTCCCATCTATTGCGAATGGCGACCGTGGAGGCGATCGATCCGCGCGACGAGGGCACGCCCGACGCGTGGGTGCCCCGGCACCCAGAGCTCATCCGCCTCACGGGCCGCCACCCGTTCAACTGCGAGGCCCCGCTCAAGTACATGAGCTCCTTCATCACGCCCATGTCGCTGCATTACGTGCGCAACCACGGGCCCGTAGCGCAACTCACGTGGGAGACGCACAGCTTTGCCATCGACGGCCTCGTGAGCGAGCCACGTCGCTTCGGTATGGACGAACTCGTGACTTCCTTCGAGGCGGAGACCGTGACGTTCCCCGTGTTGCTGGTGTGCGCCGGCAACCGTCGCAAGGAGCAGAACATGATCAAGAAGACCATCGGCTTCAGCTGGGGCGCCGCGGGCTGCTCGACTGCCGAGTGGACGGGCGTGCCGCTTCACGTGCTGCTTACGGCTTGCGGCGTGGACCGCGAGAAGGCCAAGTGGGTCTGGTTTGAAGGCACGGAAGACCTTCCGCACGATAAATACGGCACGTGCATCCCTGCCAGCACGGCGTTGGACCCGTCCTGCGACGTGCTGGTGGCCTGGAAGGCCAACGGAGAGCTGCTGACTCCGGACCACGGCTTCCCCGTGCGTCTCATCATCCCAGGTCACATCGGCGGCCGCATGGTCAAGTGGCTTTCAAGGATCCATGTGAGCGACCACGAGTCCACGAACCACCACCACATCATGGACAACCGCGTGCTGCCGTCGCACTTAACGGCCGAGACCGCCACTGCCGAGGGCTGGTGGAGCAGGTCGCCGTACGCCATCATGGAGCTCAATGTGAACGCCGCTATGATCGAGCCAGGACATGATGAACGACTGGCTTTCACTGAAGATGACGCCGCGAACGAGGCCGAGATGTACGTGATCAAGGGCTACGCGTACTCGGGTGGTGGCCGCCGGATCATCCGCGTTGAGGTGACGGTGGACGACGGCGCTACCTGGCAGTTGGCGAACATTATCTACGACGAGAAGCCGAACGCCTATGGCAAAATGTGGTGCTGGGTCCACTACGAGCTCTCCGTGACGGTCAGCAGCCTCGTGGGGGCCAAGGAGGTCTGTGTGCGTGCGTGGGACAGATCCATGAACCTCATGCCGGAGTTCCCGACGTGGAACGTCATGGGCATGATGAACAACCCGTGGTACCGCGTCAAGATCCACCGCGACGAGGCCAAAAGCGAGCTGTTCTTCGAGCACCCCACACAGGCAGGCAACCTGAAAGGCGGCTGGATGACCAAGGACCGGATCATGACGGACGACGAGGACGAGCCGGTGCGCGGGAAGAAGCTGTATGTGGAATCTGGGGGCGATTCGGACAAGGCAGCGGCGGCAAAGCCGGGCCCGACGCCGGAGGAGCTGAACGGCCTAGAGCTGATCACGGCTGACGAAGTGGCCAAGCACAACACCAAGGAGAGCTGCTGGTTCATATGCCGTGGCCTCGTGTATGACGCCACGCCGTTCCTTGAGGAGCACCCAGGCGGCGCTACGAGTATCCTTTTGTGTGGCGGCACGGACTGTACCGACGAGTTCGAGGGCATCCATTCCACCAAGGCGTGGCAGATGCTGGAGAAGTACTGTATCGGCCGTTGTCCGAGCAGCGGGGGCGACGCTGCAGCCAGTGACACGGCCTCGTCATCAGCCGACAGTGAGGAGTCGGGTGTCGCACTCCGAGGGGCGACGAAAGTGCCGCTCGTGCTGATCTCCCGAGAGGTGGTTAGCCACGACTCGCGCATCTTTAAGTTCGCGTTGCCGGCCAAGGAGCTTCGTCTCGGTCTTCCTGTGGGAAACCACGTGTTCTTGTACGCCAAGATCAACGGCAAGACAGTCGTGCGAGCCTATACACCTATTTCATCCGAGAGCGACGAAGACAAAGGGTTCGTGTCCTTCCTCATCAAGGTTTACTTCGCCGGAGACAACCCGGCGCATCCAGAGGGCGGACTGTTCTCGCAGTACCTGGACGGTCTGCATCTGGGTCAGCAGATCCAGATCAAGGGCCCTTTGGGCCACTTCACGTACTATGGCGAAGGCAACTTCTCACTGGAGTCGGCCAACTTCCACGCGGGCAAATTCGGCTTCATCGCCGGCGGCACGGGCATCACGCCCGTCTACCAGGTCATGCGTGCGATCCTGGAGAACCCGGCTGATCAGACCAAGGTCGCGCTCATTTACTGTGTGCGGTTGGAGCGGGATCTACTGCTTCGGAAAGAGCTGGAGGCCCTGCAGAAGCTCCGGCCAGGCCAGTGCCGCATCTTCTACACATTGTCGGACCTGGATGAGAAGAGCTCGCGCACGTGGGCGTACGGCAGGAGTCGTCTGAGCTTCGCTATGGTGCAGAACATCATTGGCTCGGATGCCGACCACGTGGGCATGTGTGGGCCCGAGGGCATGATCGAGTACGCCTGCTTCCCGGCGCTCTCCAAGCTCAACTACGACATCAAGACCCAGACCACCGTGTTCTAAGCGGCTGTCTATCTTGGCTCGGTTGGGCTGCGCGTGTTGGCGTTCAGGTCTTTTTGTTTACTCCTCCCCCACTATATAATCAAGTTAATCCCAGCAGTATGAATACATGGAAATGTCAATGCCTCGCTCCTTCCTTGGGGTCGTTTCCTGGTAAAGACACGTGCAATTCTGAAAGAAAGACTCGAAGGGTCTGCAGCAGCCAACGCCAGTGGCGGTTGGAAACACGGTCCATGGAAGCTGCTTCAGTTGATGCGGCGCTTTTACTGCCAGCGACTCGCAGTGTCCCAGGAATGCCAGTGCTGCTTGCTATTTCGAGCGTATTGGGCGGGTGTTTCGAAACGGAGATCAATGGCCAATGCTTCTCGCGCCTGCAGCACAGGTACTTCACAACTTATGCCTTCCTCCTATTCGTCGCAGTTGCACTCCTTCGATCGCTCTTGCTAATGCAAGCAGTCAAATCCCCCAGCCTCATCGGATGCGACGTCGTAGGCTTCGTGTTCATCCGAAGAAGCCCGAGAACGACCGAGTCTTCCGCCTCTTCTGCGCCATTAGGCATTGCGCCATCACCTTCACCGCACACCCAAAGCAGCAATCGGCAGGCAGGAGGAATGCGCACATACTCATCCCGGTGGTGGAGGCGACGTTCACACACTCGTGTGAGCTTTCACGGTCATGACACGACCGTGGAACGGTCTCCACCGCTTCGCTGCAGGCGTAACCGTCGTAATCCCGCCGTCCTGCAGGTCGTGATGGCGGATGGCGTGATTTACGACGCCGCTAACGTTATCCTCAGGCTGGTGGAGCGACGTCCAACGCCGATTTTCTATCATATGAGTCACCCGAATTGCGTTCCAGGCCGTCCCCGATGCACATGAGTCACCCGAACTGATCCCTCGCTGGCCTGAATGAGGCAGATGGCCAGTGAATTCCCGGTGACTCACTCATCATCCCCCATCCCCCTTGCGGGTCGTTTACGCTTGGGAGAGGTCCGGTTCTGAAGCTCCGCTGATTGGCTAGTCGGAGCGCGTCACGCCTTCCATCGAGGCTAGGGCGTGGTTTCCGTACCGTAGGCAAAACTGTTACAGTACCGTACGTGCCCGCCGCCACGATGCGTCATCGCCATCCCGCCGCCGTGGAAAGTTTTGGGGGTGAGCGGCTTTGCGTCGAGTGACTCCGCAGCTTCCCTCACTTCCGGACTTGCCGCGTGGAGCCCAATCCCCCCGGGCCTTCCCTCCTCTTCGAACCCCAGCACCTCGCTTCAGCATGTCGAGCGACACGGAGGTGGTCGTGGTCGTGGGCAACGGCATGGTGGGCCACCGCTTCCTGGAGCGCCTGCGCAAGTACGACAAGAGCAAGCGCTACACGCTCATCTCGATCGGCGAGGAGCCCATCCAGCACTACAACCGCATGCTGCTCACCGAGTACTTCGAGCACCTGAGCATCGAGAAGCTCAAGCTGG
>MBAC02008876.1:0-12840 GCA_001712635.2 Nothophytophthora sp. Chile5
CCCGTCTTGCCCGGTAGCAGTGATGAGTGCGGATTGCTTTTCCTGTTTGAAATGGTGGTTCGTAATAAATGAATGTATGACTGGCAGTTAGAAGGCGATGGATGTCGGACGCACCATTCTTTTCGGAGCAAATATGCTTTTAAACAAATCAGGGTGCGAAACAGTCGCCTCCGTTTTGGTGGCTAGATTTTATATTTGGCAAATAGGGGTTCTGTCAACACAAATAGGGTGGGACACATTTGAAGAATGCCACCTGATCCGAGCCAAGCCGAGCCGACCAGATGAAGCTGCAGTCGCTTGACATTGGATCCGTCACATTGACGAACCCATCAGTCGTTCTTGATCCAGGGGAGGGATCTCAGTTTCGTGCGCGTTTGCATTATAGTGCATGTTGATGACCTTGGCGCCCGAGACTGCCGCTCGCAACAGGGTGCGTGGTGTTGCATCAAGCCTGTGCATCAGGCTGCCTAATACGTTCCGACCGCTTGTTCTTACGGTGCCGCGAATGCATCTGTTCTCGCGACCAAGCAACGGGATCGGGATCGCGGCTCTGACAGCACACACCAGCCCCACTCGATCCGGACAGAGCGTTCGCCTGTCGACAGGCACGCCATCAGACAAGGGCGTCTTCACGTGAAAAGGGATTTCCTGCCCAGGTTGCTGACCATTTCACCCACCTCGGAACGTCCGCACATCGAAATGTATGGTTGCACACGCAACGCCATGCCAAGTCCTATGCTGGGATTGTACAGGTCCCACAGCGACGCCTTCAGGGGTCTGCCAGCCACAGTGGAATGCTTTCTGGACGGAGAGATCGCCTTGTAGTGGGCCACAGCACTCGGGCTTTGCGCTCCTGCCGCGCTTCTCCGGCCAAGGGAGGGAGACTCCCGGAGACGGTCGTGCGCGGCAAGTGAGCTGCAGGGAACTTTAATGCCGTGGTGACTGCAACAAGACGATCGGAGAGACAAGCTCCCACCATGCTTGACTTCATTTGCTTGGCGTGCCGAGCGCTTCAACGTCCGTCAGATGCGAACTGGCAACTCCACCGTCAGCCAAATGCGTACCGTACATTGGGTACGTACATTGTATGTGAAGCAGATTCAAAGCGAGAGAACGCTGGGGTCGACAAGGCTAGCTAACGTGAAGTGGACTGCGCACATCTGAACTCGCTGTAACCTTTTTTGCCGTGGTGTCGTTGCTGCACTAGCACAGCAACGACACCACACCAGCGTGCACAACACGGAGCGAGCGAGCGCGCGCGCTGAGTGAAGCGCTTGAATGCTTCTGACGATGCCAGATGAGCATTGCACGGGTGTATTGCCCATGACTGAAGATGGATCTGATATGTATACTTGGACAGCATTGCTGGAGAGCAGAGGTTTTCCGAGTCAAACCCGAGAGACGAGCCTCTTGCAAAGGTGCAATCTCTGAGCGAAATCGAGAGGCTCACTTGCGCACCACCAGCACGACACGTGATGACGTCGATGAGAGCCCGCGGATGCTATTTCACGAACGCAGAGACGCGTGCCAGCATGTGGCGTCAAAGAGCGATTTCTTTTTTAACCGGCGGAAAGCGGAGGTATCCGTATACAAGGAGACGCATTGCACACATGGCCAATCAGCTCCGACTGCAACGTTGGGTGGCATACTGTACACTTGGTGAGGCGCAGTCACCGTCGTCCGTCCGTCGCCGCCGCTGTGGAAGATCATGAGGCCAGCGAAACTGGAAACATTTTTCGGATGGAGCAATGCCTGCCTGACGCCGACCGAGCCTTGCGTTGTCACCGGCAACGTCACGCACTCTCTGAAACCAAAGAGGAGCGTGTGCAGCGCAATCTGCAGACTCGCAAGCGGCTCTATTTTGGGTGTTCACGTTGCAAATCGAAAGTCACATTCGTGCCTGCCCAAAACAGGTTTCTGGCGCACTCCCGCCGGGCTCCGATACCGATGTGTGCCATAGACGCTCGCCATCATCGAAGGCCCTCCGGTTTGGAGGTCAAAATGTGACACCGAGCATGTTGAGCTTGGAGAATAATGGGTGGCGGCGGCGAAGCACTGACGCTGTCTGCACACCATCGAAAGTCCGGTTTGCCCAAGCAAAAGGACAGTGGCACGAGGAGTAATAGCCACCTGCACGACCGACTCGTTTCCATGTGACGCGGAGACCGGCAGACGACCTGGTGCAATCTTCCCCATCGAGGTTTTACTCCGGAAATGTCTCTTGTAAGAAGAAAGCCCAGTACTCTTTGCTCGAAAAAAAAGAGCCTCGAGTTTGTAAGCCCCCCTCTAAAGTGCGGGGCTGGCGAGAAAGTGGCCTTCGCCATCACCCTTACAAAGAGGGGAGTTGCATCATTCGACCAAGGTTTTATGTCCGCGTTACCTGCTAGCGTACCGGTATGAAAGGTTCAGAAAGCGAAAAAAGGAACCAAAATACGTCGAAAACGCGCCCCAAATTGCCCAAACCCAACAAATGCACCAACGAAAGGCACAAAGAAACACGCGCCGGTGGGTGGACATAAACGACGAGCACTTGGCGTAACATGGACGAGGCATCCGCACAACTGCCGCTGTCCTGTCGGGTACACTATGATGTGGGCTAGGGATCCGAGGCGAGAAGTTGCGGGTTGAAGGGGGGAGGGACCACTCACGCGCGTGGCCGTGTGGTTGCTGGAAGAGGGGGAAAGCAACGAGGGAGAGAGGGCGCGAGGGAAGCGGGGCGTGCGTCCATCCGCGCGCGCGGCTAATGGCCGTCAGTGTGAATTCAGCAGCGGGCCGCGCACTTGGACAGCAGGGACCCGCGTGTCTCCCGCTTCAGTTCCAGTACCTCGGGAAACCTTCGGCACGGAGATGGCGGACTTGGACGCACATTCGTCGTCGTCGTCGGACGACGGCGGCGGCGACGTGTTCCTTTCGCCGCGCTCGTCCGTGGCCAGCAAGCGCAGCGTGCAGTCGGTGCCCACGGTGCACGAGACGGACGAGCGCGCGATCCACACGAACTACCGCACGAACGAACCGGAGACCGAGCCGCACGACCATGATGATCCGCGCGGCTCCTTGGTGCACCGCGGCTCGTTGGGCCGACGCGAGACGTGGATCGGCGAGGGGTTGATCGACGCCAGCGGCCTGGACGCCATCGACCGCCTCAACGACTCGGAGTACTCGGATCTGGTGCGCGAGTCGCTGGCGTTGCAGCGCAAAGTTCCGTCGACGGAAGCGGATGCCGCGGCTGCGGCTGCGGACGCCAAGGCCAACAAACTCAGCGAGTTCCTGACCAAGACGTACCCGAGCGAGGCAGATGCGGCTGCGGCTGCGAATGGATTGGATGCCGCGCCGCCCCAGAAATCTGCGCGCCGCCGTCGGAAGCTGCTAGACTTCTTGGCCAACGACGTAGGCGAGCGCTATCTGAACGGCGTGTACAAAGAAGAGGCGCGCGAGGCAGCGGAGGACGATGCGGGTAGCGAAGACCTGGGCACTGACAGCGAGGAGCCGCGCTTTGAGCACGCGGAGGATCTGCAGACGCTAAGCAGTCGGTCCGCGCGGGCCAACAGTCGTCTGCTGGCGTTCCTGAGTCAGGAGGATCAGGGCAGCACCCGGCGCAAATCGTTCTCGTCAGCCCAGACATCGGCAGCGTCGCCTGCGGTGGAGCGCAAGGATTCCAATGGCGGCAGCGCGGACCCGCGAACCAAGTTTGTGACCAAGGTGGTCCCGCAGAAGGCGCGTATGGTGATCTTCAACCCGAACGAGGTGGACTCGGCGGAGTTGGGCCAGATCGTGGCCGAGGAGGCCGAGCGCAAGAGGAAGGCGCGCGAGGACAAGGAGGTGGCGCGGCAGAAAGTGCGGCAGTTCTTGATTGAAGAGGAGCAGGAGTCGGCGCGACGCAAGGGCTCTGGCTCGGGCACGGACGCCACTATCAAGTCGGTGGACGAGTCTACCGTGCGTCGCGAGACGGTGGTGGACAGCTACGGCACCGTCAAGTTGCTGGACTATCTGGAGCGCACAGAAGGGGGCTCGAAACGTAGTGGTCATCGCGGCGGGAGTTCGCCGTCCGAAATCGAGTCTGGTCCACCGAGTGACACGTCGTCCCCGAAGTCGCTGGCGTCGTCACTGGAAGCTGACACGTCCACGCCGTTCACTCAACCAGCGGTGGAGGAGATGCTGCCGACGCCGACCAGCCACTTGGACCGCGTGGGCAACCGCTTGGCGCAGTTCCTGCACCGTGGCCCGTCGCCCAGTGGACAGGAGGAAGGGGCGCGGACGCCACGCACGCGTCGGATCCTACCTCCGTCGCCGTTCCACTCCAAGGCAACCAACGAGAAGAGCAGTCTGGAAGCGGCATTCCATGCGTCGAAGCCGCCCGAGCCGGCGGCGCCGCTCGTGTACGGGACCTCGTCACCGCGCATGACGCCGTTGCTGGCCATGCTGGACCAGATCACGCACTCATGCCAGAAGGCGGAGCTGTCTGAAGTGGCCATCGCGCGCATCTCGACGCTGCTGGCGTCTGTGAACCAGATCGTGCGCGAGGATGTGCACACGAACCGCGGCCAGCCGAACCGCGTGATCCGCCGGCTGTCGAGCGCCACGTGGATGAAGAGCGACAAGGAACTGAACGATTTGGACAGAGCGCACAACGGTAGAGCGCCGACGGCCCCGCCGAGACCGGCGGTGGAGCAGCCGCGCGAGTCCATTTCGGTACCGTCGGCTTCGTCTACGGTGGAGAACGTCAAGGTGAAGGCAGCGCCGAGCGTCCTCAACTCCTTCAAGGCGTTTGACGACGCGCAGAACCTTGTGGAGACGCTGGCGAGCTTCAACAAGCTGCTGACGGACTGCGGGCTGAACGGCGTCAAGGTGGACGAGCCGTGGCGCGTGTACAACCACATCAAGGCGGCGGTGTACAGCAAGCTGGGCTTCCGCCACAAGCAGCTGTTCAAGCTGCTGGACGCGCGCTTCAACATGGACGTGTACAAGCGCAAGCCTGCCGCCAAGAAGCGCGTGTGCATCATTGGTGCGGGCCCCGTGGGACTACGGGCTGCGGTGGAGACGGCGTTGCTGGGCGGCCAGGTGGTCGTGCTGGAGAAGCGCAAGCACTTCAGCCGCGAGAACATCCTGCACTTGTGGCCGTGGGTCGTGCAGGACCTCACGGCACTAGGCGCCAAGGTGTTCTTCCCGCAGTTCTGCCACTCGACGGCGTACTTCCACGTGGGCACGCGGCAGCTGCAGTGCATCCTGCTGAAGGTGGCGCTGTTGGTGGGCGTGACGGTGTACTCGTCGACGGCGTTCGAGTCGGTGGTGCGCCCGAACTCGGACGAGAGCGACAACAAGCCGTTCTACACGGTGTCGACGCAGCCGCAGATCCCGTGGATGGAGTTCACGGCGGTGCTGGGCGCGTCGGGCACCAACGACAAGCTGGCGGAGCACGCCGGCATCAACCGGTTCGTGTTCAGCCGCAAGGAGGCGCTGGGCATCGTGTGCTACTTCCCGAACCACGGCACGACGGAGGAGAAGAAGGTGACGGAGTTCTCGTGGACCATCCAGTTCAAGCAGCAGATGTTCGCCAAGATGCGCGAAATCGGCGTGGACCTGGAGAACCTGGTGTACTACCGTGGCGAGATGCACTACCTGGTGATGACGCCCAAGCGTCAGAACCTGCTGGACCAGAAGGTGGTGAAGACGAACCTGCCGAACCCGTCGGACCTCGTGAACGACGAGAACATCAACAAGAACGTGCTGCACGAGTACGTCAAGCGCGTGGTGGCGTTCGTGGGCATCCCGAAGAAGGCGGACTTCACGCGCATCCGCGTGTTCGACTTCAGCTCGCGCACGCGCGCCGATAAGGCCGCGAGCATTCTGAGCTCGCAGGGCAAGAAGCTGTATGTGGGGCTCATCGGCGACTCGCTGATCGAGCCGTTCTGGCCGGAGGGCGTGGGCACCTGCCGCGGCTTCCTGGGCGCGCTGGACGGCGTGTGGATGGTGGCGCAGATCGGCAAGAAGTCGGACGAGCAGCTGCTGGCCGACCGCGAGATGGCGTACCGCGTGATCCAGCACGTGTCCGGCTTCCGGCGCGACGACCTGCAGAAGAACGTGCGCAAGTACTCGGTGGACCCGAAGTCGCGCTACACGGTGAAGTTCCCGCAGTTATGTTAAGAGATTTGGGGAGTGTTGCTGTTAAATAACACCACAGTTTTTGCATGACAATGACGATAGTTTCGTTTTGCGTCTGCCGTTTTGTGTATACAAGAGTGGGTTCAGGCACTGTATACATGCTGCCGCAACGCGAACTTAGTGAGAAGCAGCTAAATGTCTGCCAAATTGAATACCCTCCTGAGTGCAATGCGTATTCAGTTTGAGAGAGATTTGAGGTTTGAATCGGAATCGAGGCGCGCGCGCAATCGCTTCTCCAAAGGTGGGAAAGCCGCATAGCGAAGGGAAGATGGAAGACTCCTGCTCCTCGTCCAACCTGCTCGACGAGACCAAGGGCGGCGTCTCGGCCGCCAAGCGGCTGGACATGCCGGCGCTCCACCGCCTCTGCATGTCGGAGCAGCTGCTGTCGCGGCTCCGGCAGCCGCAGCAGCGCAACGAGGAGAAGCGCTTCCAGCACGTAGAGGCCAAGTTCAACGGCAGTGCCATCGAGGGCGGACTGGGGACGGTATGTTTCGTGGCACAGGATGGAGAGAGAGGTGTCGCATGGCTGCAGACGCTCAAGACGGACCCGAACGCGCAGGATCGCCGCAAGAAGGAGCTGCAGGACATCACCAACCGCCGGTACGAACGCCTCTACTCAAAGGGTTGAAGCAGTTTGATTTGCTGAGGGGGGACGTCGTCTGTGACTGCTTGATTTGTGACAGGAGCTCCCCCGAAGCGGATGCCAATCCCATCTCTGCGCTGTTCGTGGCACTGCAAGACGTGGCTAAGGCGAAGAAGGTAGCGGCGGGGCAGAACGCCGTGCACGGGATTGAGCTGGAGCTATGCAGCGGCCACCGACTGGAGCTCACCTTCATGCCAGGTACGAGGCGTCGTCTGGCTTCTGGAGCTTTGGATTGGGTTTCTGACACTTGCGTTGTGATCTAATGAACCACAAGGCCCGCACTTCAGAGCGACACATTGCGATGAGCTCCTCGCACTTCTGAACACGCAGCTCGCAGCTCCACAGCTGACGAAGGATGGCTCGTCTACTAAGCCAGAGTCAGTGCGTCGTGTCCGGGAGGAGGCGTCGTCGTCGTTGTCGAACCCTCGCAAAAGCAGCAGCGCTTCCTTGGGCTCCTCCTCGTCGACGAAGACGAAGGAGTCGGCCGCAGAATACATTGCAAGGTCTCGGACGGAGTACACATCCGTGCGATACAGCGCCTCTGCTCGTCCGGCGCCGGCTCAGCCTGCCTCCCGGACTTCCGTAGCTGTTGACGCTAGAATGCCGTCGTCCAGGACAGCTCTCACGAGCCACACGGCTGAGGAGAAGGAAGAGTTTCGGCGGCTGGTGAGAAGGTACACGCAGCTGGACGAGCTGAGCGTCGAAGCCGTCGCCATTGCGAAGCAGCTGCATGAGAAAACTGGGTACCACGTCGGCCCCATTGCGAGAGAGTGCCCGAAGTTCTCGGCTGACATGAAGTACCGCAAGAAGACGGTGACGGAGCTCTCGAACTTCCTCAAGCGCATGAACCAGGAGTGGAACGACGCGGACACGCAGCGCGAACTGCATACAAAAGTCAAGTACTCGCGCAACGAGGACGAGCTGTTCGAGTACAGGGACACGGAGACAGGAGCGCTGATCTCGACGCAGATGTATGAGATGCGGTATCTCGAGTACGTGAAGGCGCACGAGGTCGAGGCGGTGCTGCATCTGTGTCCAGTCCCAGCGAGGGTGACCAGGAAGGAAGAGCCTGTGCGGGGGAATCCAGCAACAACGACCGCACCAGCAGGAGCAGTCGCCTCTGGGACCCCCTCGAGCCCCACGGAAGTCGAAAAGTGCGCTACGGCTGTGTTCATGGCGACGTTGGGGATTGATATCAGCTCCAGCCTCGTTATCGACCAGGAGATGCTTGCACCTCGAGTTATCAAGCCACTGGCTGATGTTCCGGCGCAAGCACGAGAGGACGCAACGTATCGAACTGCCGTGGACAAGGCTCGAGTCCAGCTTTGGGAGAGGTTGGGCGATGCGTTCGCAAGCATCCGTAAGCCACAGACAGGTCAAGTTGGAGGCTGCGTGCTATCTGGGAGCCAAGAAACGCGAGAGAACTCCAGACCCTCCTCGTTTTTACGTGCCAACGCTGGTACATCAACGAGGGACAGTGTGCGGACCTTCCGACGTGAAGACCAAGTCCAGTCGAGAGCTCAAGGCGAGCCGTTGTCCGGTACGTTTGTCGTTTGACGCACCTGTCCTATTGCTATGCTAGTTTTGTGCTGACTTGATGATCTTGTTTCGTTGTTGGATGGTCCCTTAGCAACGCGAAAACGTTCGCGAGATCGGCGACAGAGTCTCTTCCGAGAAAGTGAGCTGCCGAACGTCGACGAGTTGCAGTCCAGCCGAGGAGTGAGTGCAGCAGAGCGCCGTCAGCGTATAGCTGATGCGATCAGCGTTGGTTCTGTGGAGGCACGCGCGAAGAGCGAGAGACTCGCGTCGCATGGTAAGGACTCTGCGCAGAAGCCCCGTCGCAAGATGCGGCGACAGAGTATCGTCAACGTTGTGACTCTGCCGTCGACGCCGATCAGCGAAGGACGAGGTGGGAGCGCGAGCAAGAGGAAGGCGGCGAAGCGCGAAACTCCTCCCAGCACGAGGAGATCTCCGCGCCGAAAGCGTCCGGTCGTTTCTTATCCGAGCACGTAAGAGTGCGAATCATGCCAAACGCGGCTGTCTCTGCGGAAGCAGGAAGGTGTGGCAGGAGCAGAAGAAGCCGTCGTGTGTGCCCATTGAGTGGGCATTCGTGACGACGTGGTTACCCAAGTGGATGCCGTCGTTTCTGCTGGACCAAGAGCCGTGTAACAAGGTGGTGACGTTTGCCCATTTTGGTCGTCGTTTCTTGGTCGTTTCGGATGGAAGTGAGTGTTGTGAGCGTCCAGAACCAGAAGCAAGCGGCATCGTCCTTCCCCCGAGCAAGAAATGAAGAAGCCAACCCTCGAGCACGCTTCAAGTACGTACCAGTATGTCATGTGGATGATCATGGGCCAGCAGACTGGGTGGTCGGTCTCATGCGTGTGTGGCTGGAAGCAGAAGAGAATAAATGTCCGAGCATGACGACAGTGACGCCGAAACAAGCGGAGATCGTATCAGAGCGACTGCTGCAGTGGAAGAAGCGCAAGGAAGCCAAGCGTGCGTGTCTTACGGAGCTGCTGTCTTGTGCTGACGAAGCGGGAAGTGCTTCAGTTTGACATTGTTTGGGAACGTCCAGGCGCGGTGAAGGCGAGGCTGAAAGAAGACGCTCTTGTGGAGGAAGAGGACCAGTTCCTGTCGCTGACGAAGCCGCTGTCCGAGCGACGCGTGCAAGCTGCTGCCACCCGCAACTACGAAGTCGCCAGTGAGCTCCGCTGGAAGAAGCTCATGCAGCAAGCGATCGCAGAGCAGCGGCAGCTGAACGAGGAGCTGGCTCAGTGCACGTTTCGGCCGCAATTGGCGGCGCGACGACCTGCACGGGCCCCCGCCAGCTCGAGCTCGAAGCCCATCCGCAACTGTCGTTGCTGCCAGCGCGAACAGCCCGCCATGCACCAGCTAGCTCCAGCCAGAGGAGGTCGAGCACCTGCTGCAAGTGACGCCTTGGAGCGGCTGTGTCAAGCCACGCGGCAGCGGAGGCAACGCGGGGATCAAGCGGAGGCGGGAGTAGCGGCATGCGATGTGGCGGCAGCGGCCCGTCCGACGAGGCGTCTCTCGTCCCGCGAGGTGGCCGACTTTGTCGCGCGGCAAGAGAGCGACCAGCGGAGCCGACAGGTGAGCGCATGCGAGAGAAGACGCGAGGTCGCTCCTTTGGATATGGCTGCATGAGTGTCTGTTTCCTCACGAACTCCACTTGGATGCAGCGCAAACGCCAGGAGCTGGCGGCGCAACAGCGCTTCTCGCACACGCCAACACTCTCGCGACGGACGCAAGAGCTCTGCGCGGTGCTGCGCGAACGTAGTCGCGAGGAGCTGCAGGATCCCGATCGCAACGACCAGCGCCATCTGCCGAGAGGGCGAAGCGAAGAGCTCAAGAAGACGAAGCTACCACTTCACAAGACCAACGCCAGCATTAACAGCGTTCTTCCACCTCATCCGAGCATACTCCGCCATGCGTCCATGCCCTTCGACGCGCTCGTCGCCGCCTTGCAAGTGCAGGAGCAGCGGATGCGCGGACTCAGCAAATGCGCCTAGCAGCAAGGAAGAGCAGAGAGAGAGGATTGTGCGCTAATCTATTGCAGTTCATCATTACAACGTTATGACGAAACCTGGAGGACGGTGCAATGGGCACACTGCTGGTCTCCACGAGCATCCAGGACGCGAGAAGCATGGACGATTGACGATTGGATAGCAGACGTCAAAAGTGCACCGCATTCTCGCGACCAAACGCTTGGAAACCGCAGCGCCGATTCCACCCCACTCCCCCTCAACGGGAGAGCTGACGGCGAAGCGAACGAGATCGGAGCGAAGATGGCCGGGGAAATAATAGGCAGCAGATGAAACCACAAACACCATCCGACTCCCACCAACCTACTGCTCGATGTCCTTCACCGTTTCCCACGTGAAGTCCTCGTCCTCACGGCCGAAGTGGCCGTACGCAGCGGTCTTCTGCATGATCGGGCGCTTCAGCTTCAGGTCCTTCTGGATCATACCCGGACGCAGGTCGAAGTTCTTCTTGATAATCTCCACCAGGTCGTCGTCCGTCAGACCTTCCTTCACCGTGCCGTACGAGTCCACGTGGATGCTCAGCGGGTACGGAACGCCAATGGCGTACGACAGCTGCACGAGCAGACGGTGCGCCAGGCCCTTCGCCACCACAGACTTCGCCACCCAACGCGCCGCATACGCAGCCGAACGGTCCACCTTCGTCGTGTCCTTGCCAGAGAACGCGCCGCCGCCGTGGGCGCCCCACCCGCCGTACGTGTCGATGATGATCTTCCGGCCAGTCAGACCGGCGTCGCCGTGCGGACCGCCGATCACGAAGCGGCCAGAAGGGTTCAGGTGGTACACCGTCTTGTCGTCAAGGTACTTCTCCGGCACCACCGTCTGGATCACGTGCTTCATCAGGTCCGCCGCGATCTGCTCGTTCGTCACGTCGTCGTTGTGCTGCGTAGAGATCACCACCGTGTGCACGCGCTGCGGCACCATGCGGCCGTCCTCCTGCTTGTACTCCACCGTCACCTGCGTCTTGCCGTCCGGACGGATCCAGTCCAGCGTGCCGTTCTTGCGAACCTCCGTCAGCTTCGCGCCCAGCTTCGTCGCCAGCACGTGCGACAGCGGCATCAGCTCCGCCGTCTCGTCCGACGCGTACCCGAACATGATGCCCTGGTCGCCGGCGCCGACGTCCTCGTCCGACGTGGCGTCCACAGACTGCGCAATGTCGGGCGACTGCTGCTCGATGGCCACGATCACGTTCACCGTCTTGTAGTCCAGACCCTTGGCCGGGTCGTCGTACCCGATCTCCTTGATCGTGTCGCGGATCACCTTCTCGTAGTTCACGATGGCCTTCGTGCTGATCTCGCCGAAGATCATCACCATGCCCGTCTTGGCGCACGTCTCGCACGCCACGCGCGAGTGCGGGTCCTCCGCCACGCACGCGTCCAGCACGGCGTCCGAGATCTGGTCGCACAGCTTGTCCGGGTGGCCCTCGTTCACCGACTCCGACGTGAACAGGAACGTGCGGTCCTTCGGGGCGGCGGTCTGAGTCATCTTGACGGAGAAGAAAGAGGTCTTGGGGTCTTGAGAGGTGAGCGCCAGCAAGCAGATTCCAGAATGAGCGAGGCGGCGCTGCGGTGGTGGCGCAGTGTTGGCAGTCTTCGTATATACGTTAATACGTATATACGTATATACGGCTGGTAAATACGAAAATACGTTGGTAAATACGTATATACGTATTTACCAAAATCTTTTTTACGAAAGATTTGACCAGTCTGCGATCGGAGTACTGACACCAATGAAACAGTAGCCTGTCGAATCATGGCGTTGGAATTTTGCAGATGTTGTAACTTTAGGTTGGCTTCCTTGAATCCCCACAGGCACGGAATAACAACCACACAGGTGCACGCTGGCATCCAAGTGCATTTCGACTAATTATGCGCATTTGCATGCCCGCCCAGATACACACAATGGCCATCTGCATACTGTCACGAGTTGTACACCACTTTGTTAGTGCATGAAGCGAAGTGATGTAGACTAATGAACGCTCGCGGATTTTGCTATTATCGGCATCAACAATTAGGACTGCAACAAACTACTGCTGGTTGTCATTTCTATCAATGCGTGCAGCAAGCTCACACTCGAATACGCTATGCTCCTAGTGGGAACAAAACTGCACCTTATTGTGCATGTGCGCACTCCAACAGTGGTGAAACTGCTTGCCTGTGTGTTCCTCGACTGGGAGATTATGCTATTGCTACAATCTTCTGGTGTTTATCATGCTTTTTGTGTCAACCTCAGACATAAAACTATCCATATCGATCATTCTATTCTCGAATAGAAGGCTGTTTTAGTAGGGTTTGGGCAAATATTGAAGTTGAAGCTCTATACAAATTTCTTTATATAATGGGAGGCGTAATTACGAAAAAAGCTTTCGTAAATACGTATATACGCCGCGTATATACGGTAAATACGTATATACGTATATACGCTCTGCCCATCACCTTTTATACGGCGATTGCCAACACTGGGTGGCGGGGGGGGGGGGGG
>MBAC02008878.1:0-13257 GCA_001712635.2 Nothophytophthora sp. Chile5
CCTCGCTCTTGCTGCTCCTTAATGAAACTAAGTATCTGCGTCCGGAAATCCCCGTCTGACACCAATGCAAAAAAAAATGCCTGTGGTGCAAACAAGCGCCAATTTCTAAATTAACCTATCCTAATTGAAATTAGTTCCTCTGGAATGCCAGAATGTGCTTCCCGATATTAGTCCCGAATTTAATCGGAAATTAGACTGCATGCAGGGAAGTCATACTTTTGTGCCGGGAAAAAGAAAAGCGTGCCCATCTTTAGATAATTTTGGTTCTGACAATTTTATGGATGTTAAAATTGTTTTAAAAAAATGAAATCATAAAAAAGCAAGAAAGAAAATAGTCTGATAATTCGCCTCGGAATGTATCCAGCCATGTGCACGGCATTTCCCCGATCCGTTGCCATTTCCATGCGTAGAATTGCGTTTCTCAACAGTAAACATATCATCGTGATCGTCGTGGATGAATACCAGCTTGTCGGAAGCGGTTGCTGCTCCTTCCTGGACAATTAAACGTGCCTTCCAGCTGCTGCTGTTATCGCTCAGGTATGTGTCCTCAAATTGCAGCCCGCACTTGTTCGAAGTGGGATGATGGTTCACTATTGCCGACTGAGGACCCCTAATCATATTAGCTGCTGCCAACAGTGAGGACCCCTCATTGTTGCCATGGTGTTCGACTCGCTCGACACATTTGCCCCACTGTTTCTTTATGAATGCTTCGTTTTCAAGTCTGCATCCTCGTCTGCAATTCCTCTGGTCTCGTCGATGCTGCGACCCACACCGCAATCTGCGGCCGTATGGGTAACGATCTGTCACCTCCAGGTTCGTACTCGCTCCGCCACCGCCTAGGTGCGAAGGAGACTTCAAGTTGAAGTGGTGCGCCATTCACACTATAGATCTGCGTAATAGTTACACGTATTAATAGTGTCAAACATATTCAATATTGGAGAGTATCCGTGTCGACAGGTTTCGTATCACACTGAAAGAAAAAGTCAGAGCCGGCCGCATCATGCGCTTCAATCTTGCCGCGCTTCTGGCCATTGCCGGGATCGCTGCCACCAACCAGGCGCGGGCGCAGGGGATTCCCCTAACGGAACCACTCGCGAACAACGTGACGTTCACGCTGCGATACGTGCCGGGCTTCTTCAAGCAGGGAACGCCGTCCGTGGACCGCCCACTCTCCAATCCGGAGCATTTGGGGCTTCTCCCCAACGTTACATGGGCCGACGTGGATTCCTACATGGAAGTGCGTGCTTCCCAAGGCGTCGCAACGAAGCTCCTCCTTTTCCTACGCCATGGCCAGGGGATCCATAACGCTGCAGAGTCCAAGTACGGCACGAAAGCCTGGAACAACTACTATCGCAAGCTGCCCAAGTACACGGATGCGCCACTGACTGCCACTGGGATGGAACAGGCCGCAAACGCCTCAGTTCGGCTCGATGCGGAGCTCGAGAATGGCCTGAATATCCAGGAAGTTGTGGTGTCCCCCCTTGAGCGCACGCTGAACACGTCTATGATCGCATACAGACACCACGAGGAGATCCCGAAGCGGTCGATCGAGTGGCCGCGAGAGACCTTCGGCATCTGCACCTGCGACTTGCGAGGCACCATCTCTTACAAGGCTGTGCAGTACCCGAGCATCGCCTTCGGCGACTTTTGGAGTGATTCCGACCCGTGGTGGACCGTCGACCAGCGCGAGTCGGAGCTTCACATCGATAATCGTGCACGCACCTTCCTCAACCACGTCTTCTATGACCACGAGTCTTCGCATATCGGCGTGGTTTCTCACGGTGGTTTGACCTCCAGTGCCATGCGCGTGATCGGTCACCGCACTTACGACATCACTACGGGGGAAATCCTCCCCTTCCTTGTCGAAGACACGGCCAACTCACTCGTCGCGACTATTGAATAGCGGAGCAAGCGCACTAGTCTCGCATGTATTTCGTCAAAAATGGATCGATAGTCATCCACGCAGTACTGAGTGGCGCAGGACAGGACGCTTCCAATCCTTTCAAGCTGTACAGCCACGCGGATATTCACTTGTCGATGCCCTCGAGGTAAGAGGCCGACCATTTGCGCACCGATCGGTCCATCGCCATGTCGACGAGGCTGTCAATTGGGTGAATGATGAGCGGGATAACCCCCAGACCGATGGCCGTGGGCAGCCACCGCCGCAGCACGGGTGAGTTCTTCGCCGTGCGCTGCACCGCAAACGAACTCAGTGCCACCTACACAATAATAACAGCAACAACACGGGAGCCCATGCGTTAGTAACCCGTTCGTAGTCATTTTACATTTGCGTGTACCAGCCGCGCCTTGACCTACCACGCGGTTGATCGTGAAGCCTGGAATAGCCACGCTGGCTAGCGTCTGCCACGCCAGCGTATCGATCGTCGCGTCCGCGATGACGGCGTTACGTTTGCGGGTGGAGAAGCTCGCGGCGACCGCCTTCGCGTGCGCCTTGGCGGCCTTGTCGTACGTGTCGCCGAGCACGTAGCCGAAGGCCACGCAGTAGGACGGCACCACCAGTCGCGGCGCAATGGGCCGGAACGACTCGCCCACCTCGTTCGCGTAGCCCAGGTACCGCACCAGCGAGTCCCGCCACAGATCCGTCTCGGGCTTGTCCGCCATCATCAAGCAATGCAGTCAAGGCAATCAACGGTCGTGTCCACACGTCGGAAATATAAGACCACCCTATTCCTGCAACAAAAGTTGCCGAAGGACAAGGTTAACGTCGATAGCGACCCTTCAACGCCTGCATGCAGTGGGATAATGGCGGACGACGCGACGGAAGCGCTGGCGAAGTCGCAGCTGGAGGTGCTCTACAAGCTGGGGATCCTGGAGCGCGGGCCTGAGGAGGAAAAGGAGGCGACTGACAGCCACAAGGAAGTGGTGAAACCCCACGCCCTCCAGCATGACGCCTTCCTGGCAGCGCTGCCTCCACCTTCGATGGTCCATTCCTTGCGTTCTCGGTTGATGGCGTCGTCTCCATACGAATCAGCATCCAGCCAATCGTCCAGTGGCGACAGAAGCAGCGAGTTCAGCGATTCGTCCTCAGATCTACTGGGAGGTCCGCGTCGACGACATCGCTCGAGACTCCGACGGAGTGTCACGTCGTCCTCGTCGTCTATTCCCATGGAACTTCGAGCGGCTAAACGCGACCGCCGTGCGCTTCGGATGTGGTTCCTTCGGTGGAGGCGCTTCCTTCGACATCGCGGTGACGCGTTGCGACTGCAAGCAGCTGCAGATTCCTTCGTGAAACAACGTGCGGTGCTGAAATGGACGGGATTCTTGCATCAGCGACGCTATGACAACGAGAAGAGGCAACAGCTTGATGCTTGGAAAGTAGCACGGACACTTGCGTTATGGGCGCGATGGAGACGACGGCGCTGTGAACTACGAGATTTACTAAGCGCTGGTCGACGCTCATTTATGGGGCGTCTGCATCAAGAACGAGTCTGGTGTCGATGGACGCGCTTCGCTCGGCGTAGCTCTCACATTCGGGGGGCTGTGACGCGACAAGTACGACGTATTCAGCATGAACGGGTCTCTTTAGTGTGGCACGCGCTTCGAATCCAGGCGTTTCGGGCTCGACAGGATCGGCAGTTGCTGCGTAGGTGCATGGAACGCATGCGCCATTTCCAGGATCTGCAGGAAGAGCGACGTCTCTTAAGTGCGCAGCTTCGGCAGACGATCGTACATAAACGGAAGCGCGCGCTGCTCCGTCGATGGCGGAAATTCGCATCTGCATCTAGCCACGATAAGCGTCTTGTGTTGCGGGTCCAGTTTGAGGTGAGACGGAGGAGGTACTTCCTGTTGTGGTGGCAAGTGGCCCGTGCCAACGATCGAATGACGCGACTGCGTACGAAAATCACGTCTCGCGTGCTTTATGAGCACTTTATTGCGTGGAGGAGAGTGACAAGCGCGCTTCAAATGAGCGACCGAGTGAAACAGAAGAAAGCGAAGCAAATCCGAGCCCTGCATTTCGAGGCGTTGAGGGAGCAGACCCGGTTTTATGCTCGATGTAATCGCGCGAACGCGGCGCTTGCGCATCGTCGACTATCACTTGCAATTGGAGATCTCCACGCTTGGGCGGTGGCGAGAAAACGCAGGAAATCTGGCATTTGCCGAGTTCAGCGCATGACCCATATGCGGATTCTGAGGCAAGTTTGGCTCAACGGTTGGCTGCCATTTCACCGCAGAAGGCAACAACAACGTTTGGGTATGGCTCGTGCTTCTCTTGCGCTCGAAGCGCAATTCTTCGGCACCTGGAAACGGTTTCGCTCGGTAATGCACGCCCTCCGGCTTTCGCAAAAGAGGGCAGATGCACTGCATGGCAAGCTTTGCTGTCTGCGAAGCCTAACGCAGTGGAAAACCTACCGAAACCTACGGCGAGCGCATGCACAGCTGCTGATCAGTGCGGAAACTCACTATCGAAAGCGCTTGATGCAGAGGGGAGTGGTCGTTCTCTGGAGTGCTGTGCATGAGAACGCCCAGAGCACGTTGCGAAGCCATCACATTAGATGTAATGCACGTACGGCTCTCAGGAGACGGTATTTCGTCGAGTGGCGAGCAGCGACACGATCTCGAATGGCATTGACAAAGCGAGTGGATCATTTCCGACGAAGGGCGGCGTATCAGAACTCGATCTATAACCCACAGCGACGATTCTGGGGCCGATGGGTACGCTATGTCGCTACTACGCAACAGCGTCAGCATTGCGATGCGCACTTTCAATTGCATTTAAGACGCAAAATGCTGCTCCATTGGCAGCGACAAGTGCTGCTATTATCCCGTCTTCGCTCATTTGATCGAAGGAAGAAGATCCGAACGCTTGACGAAATATTCGGTCGCTG
Source organism: Nothophytophthora sp. Chile5 (assembly GCA_001712635.2). Taxonomy (NCBI): domain Eukaryota; phylum Oomycota; class Peronosporomycetes; order Peronosporales; family Peronosporaceae; genus Nothophytophthora; species Nothophytophthora sp. Chile5. Next base: position 4,848 of record MBAC02008878.1, read on the forward strand.
GAAGTGTCGAGCAGCCAACTGGAGAAAACGTCACGCCATTTGTGAGTTATCCGATAAGGTCTACCAGCGGAAACTGTGTGCTCGAGTGCTTCAAGAGTGGGCGTATTGCTGTGCGACATATCTCCGTCGCATTCGCCTTTGTGGTGAAGCTTTACGACACGAATGTGAAGGGAGGCTGCGCTCAAACTTGTTTCGAGTGTGGCACACGAAAATGCAGCTTCGACAGAGTTTCGTGAGGCTGCGTAACAATCGAGAGCGCCAGTGGCTGTGCGCTTGTTTCGAGAACTGGCACGAACATGCAGCCACGCAGAAGAAATTCACCCGCAAACTCGCGTATTTCCAGCAAGTGTATGGTAAATATCCGACCTCGTCCGTTCTTTCTCGTGCTTGGTGTCGTTGGAAACGCCATGCAAATCAACGCAAGGACGTTAAGCGGCTTCGCCAACGTCACCAACTCAAGATGCTGGGTCAGTTTTGGACTCTTTGGGGCGGTTTTCACACGTTTTGCCGACTATTCCATGATTGGCATCGCACCGCAGCGCGTATATCAAGCTGCAGCAACAAGTTAGGGACGCGACTGCGTCATTTCCGTGAGGCACAGCATCGCACACTGAAAATTGGAGCGTTCACCGAGTGGAAGCGCTTCCTAGACCGGAGAAGAGACCTCCAGGATCGACAGACACTCCGGAAACATCAAGTGAACCGCGAGCTTGAAAATGAATGCAGAATGGTGCGACAGGCAACTCGCCTTCACCTAAAACAATGCTTTCGAAGATGGCGAGTTGCTCAAAACTCAACAAGCGCCAGGGCGTTTTTTCAGTCCCGGCTTCTCCGTAAAGTGATGCGCGCATGGTGGAAAGCGCTCATTCATTCCAAGCAAGAGCGCGTTCTGGCAGAAGCACAGCATGCAATGGGCAAACTCTCGTTCTACCATCCTCAGCAAACCGTTCACGTTGCTGCTGTGCGGAAGAAACTGAGAGAAAGGAGGCACTTGGAGCGGAAAGTCGTCCACAAAGAGGAGGCAAACCCTCGACGCGAAGAAATGAGAAAGATGCGTCGAATGCTCGATCCCGCTGAGCAACGCGGCTACTCGAAGTGCCAGCAACAATTTGTTGAGGAAGGGGCCGGGCTTACGCAGTGCCAAGGAAAAAATGATATGCTCACAAAGGAATACCTTACTCGGCTTGCTTACGACAAAGACAATGATGATGGATCGGTCCAGGAGTACCAGTCCATTGTTTGCTTCACGTCTGTTGCGAACGCTGAGGTTCTGTGCGGAGTCGTGTCCGAAGACCTGGCAACAGTGCGAAATCGCATGACTGACAGCCAAGAGATTGCTTCTTCGTGTGACAAAGTAGCGTTGCAACCCATCGTTGGTGTGAAGATCGCCTCAAGAGAAGGGGTCAACTCCGAACATCAGTATGGGAATCTCTCCTCGATTCATGAAGAACTACCGCGTGAAAAGTACAAGCCGAAAAGTTCCACGCCAGTCAAGCTGGAGCTCTTTCCACCAAGACATTCCGAAATGGCCGAAAATGTGTTGCCGCTGTTTGACGATGATGCTCGGGGTTTGACAAACGCAAGACAGCCGACATGTCAATCCTCCACGACTGAAGCACGTCCCATGAAAGTTCACGAGGATGTTTCGATCTCGGTGTTTCCACCACAAGACGAACACAACGACACGGCAGGGCAATACTCTGCGTATCTTCGGCCCCACTGTGAAAAACCGACTACAGCAATTCGAGCTGTTGCCGAACCCGAGCCAGCATGGACGTTTACTCCAGTCGCAGAGAGCAGTGGGGTGTATCAACATCGTGGATCTCGAGGAACCAGAAGTCGGAATGGAGTAAACAAGAGAAAGCTCATCAAAGCGATCTCATCGATTAACAAAGAGATCCGACCGCTTGCCGACATTTTGGACTTACCACAAAGCCAGCGAGTTGAAGACGCGAGGCGAGACGAAGCAACGAATGGACGCCCTTCCGAAGTGGCAGGCGAACCTATCTGCGATTTCTCCGTACTTGAAGGTACCTTGAGCTTCTACGTGGATTCTTTGTTGGAAAAAAAGCACGCCAACGTCTCCAGAGGTGGCTTCGCGAAAACGAGTTCGATCAGAAAGCGGATTTGCTTTCAAATGGTGCGGGACTTGGCGCTATTTCAGAACGACTTTTACATTAGCGAGCTGGAGAAAATCTACCGCGCCAATTTTGGAGCAGATGTCGTTGATTCTCCTGGACAAATGGGGCGAAACGACAAAGCAGACGAGCTAGATCGACTGAAATGGTTCCTCAAACAGATCGTCGAAAGTCACCCCACGTATCAAAGCTACCTCGACCGCAGTCGCAAGCGAGTCCGCGAGCAGATGCCGTTTCCTTTGGACGCACTGAGTTGGCTCATCCAACATCACTTGCAGCCCCGGGTCTCGACGTTGAGTAGAAAAGCAGGCCGTTCAGGCACGTTGAAGGCGTTCTGGATCCGGCATCCGATCCCCGTGGACATGGAAATTGCGTTGGACAAGTTGCTTCCTGCAATCACCAAGTATATTCGAATGCTCGGCCAGTTCTTCCTGCGACAAGCAGCCCAAGGCCTGTCGGTAGCAGGGAAGCCACAGGACCACCGAATGAGTAATGCTTCATTTATGAACCTCATGAAGCAGGTTCGAGTCTTCCCGCAGCTTTTTCACCGCCGAGAACTGGAAAATGCGGTGAAGATGTCATGCTGTTCATCCCCCGAAAACGAAGAACTCAATTTCCCAGAGTTCGTTGAAGCTCTGGTGCGGTGCTCCTGCAGTCTACGATGGGACAATCTCGACGGCAGCAAGAACGCAAACAGACTGGACGGAGAGGACACGGTGATCGTTGTCAAGTTCTTGATGTTGATCTTTGCGATGGAAGGCCAGGGATCGGTGCTGCAGAAGCGAAACGATGACTTGAATATACTCCTGGGCTTCTTGGGGCAGCAGCAGCAGCGTAAGAAAGCGGAAAGGCTGTATCGATTCCACAAAATGCTTGCAGATGACACGCGACGAAGTCAAAAGGCGAAGAATCGAAGGAAACTCTCCATCTGGAGCCACGTGCGTCTTCAGTTTTCCCCAACTAATTCCCCGACCAAGACACACGACACGTTTGAGGAATTGACGCGGTCGTGGGACAACGGCTCGCCTCGGGATGAGCCATTTACGCCGATGCCGTCAGTTTTTGACGCGCAAACGGACCAGCCTTTTGGTTGGGAGGTGGCTTCTCCTGTAAGCAACGACGGATTGATGGACACGATCGGCGAATCGCGAGCGGAAGCGTCCCTAGATCATCCCACAGCCGAGCGCGACGATAGATATGCCAACCTTGGCAATGTTGGTGGCAACGATGGCAATCCACCAGGTACAAGCTCCGGTGTTTCACTGGACGAGAGAGTCGAGCCAGTGGATGAGTTGCCGCGTCATCGAGAAGTCTTTGCCATCGCGGAATCAGAGTCAACGAACAGAGAGCTGTCTTCATCTCGCCCGGCTGAGGATGCCAATGCATCGCGCGAAGGCTTGGAGCCGGCAAATTCGAACTCAATGCGGTCGCATGAGGCCTTCCAGTTGTCAGCGGCCATCAGTGACGCGCAACGCGCTAGCTGGGAGCTGGGTAGTGGTGAACCCAATAGATTGAGTGAACCGATGGAGAAGAATGACTTCCTCCAAGAGATTTTGACCAGCATTGGGGACGTCGAGCTGGTGCTCAACCAGTCGCGGTTTGCCAGCAATGGCGCGGGACATGGTAATGCATATTGTGAAAATGCCGCACATCGAAGATGCTTCCAATTTCTAACCACCTTGTTTGTCTCTTCAGCCAACCGCCCGCAGACGATAACACATTCGGATTCATTCCTGGAGTCATGGCAGAGCAGTCCGTCCCTCTGCGATCTTGCCGCAGCTAGCAACAGCTCTTCTGGTGACTGGGAAGATGCCAGTGACACTTGGATTAGTAGCGAAGGACGCTCGCACTTGGAGGTATCCGTTCATGATCCGATACTGAACTACCTCACGGACATCGACCGCTTCACTGAGAGCACAGGTACGGACGGACCCCTAAGTCATCTGCAACGCCGCAAAGTGGATCGCTCGGTCATCGGTCCTAACTGACACCCCGTATGTTGCTTAGATAAAACAAGCCTTTCTGTCATTGCCGAAATGGCGGAGATCCCTTTTGAGCACTCTGCGACGCAGGTACGTCAAACGTCTTGGTGTAGCTACAGCTTGTAGGGCATAAGTGAAACCTCACTCTTTGCTTCTGTGGAATTCTTACGTGGTGCTGGGCAGAACTCCAACAGCAGTGACGTAATGTGGCATGAGTGAACCAAGCATACGCCTCATCGCGATTAATTGGAACACTGCAGACTGCCCATACACACGCACATGTGCAGCGTCGCAGTGTGGTGGTAGTAGCGCGATAAAGTAAATGGCTCAGCTTGTTCAAGATGCAAAATGAAATCGAAGGAAACCGCCGTTGAGGCTTGACGTGGTTGCTTGGGCTGAAGACCTGTGCGGAAGCCTGCTCAATCACATATATTCCGAATCCACGTCGTCAAAGTACGGGTGACGCAGCGCCTCTTTTGCGCTGATTCTCGTCTCTGGGTCATAGCACAACATGGACTGGACAACAAATAACAACCCGCGGATTAGTTCAGTCCCGACGAGATGTGAACTTTTCCATTCTACTCGATGCTCACCTCAAGCAAGGAAAGTCCATCTGCATCCAGCTGCGGGATCAGTTCGCGCAGCGATTTCTTCTTCCACTTCGGGAACGTTGGCGCGTAGTCGCGCAGTTTGGTGACACCTCGCCACGACGATTCATCTGGGGTTCCTAGAGCTCTGTTGACGATCACGATCGCGAAACAAAATCAGTCGCCAGATACTCACCAAATATACGAACGCCAAGCGGGGGTGGGAAATCATACCGGAAGATACGGTAGAGCTGGTCGATCTCGGAATCACCGGGAAAGAGCGCTTTCTTCGTCACCATCTCCGCGAAAATGACACCAACGGACCAAATATCCACGGGCGGCGAGTAGACTTCCTGGCCCAGCAAGATCTCGGGCGCACGGTACCACAACGTGACCACCTCGTGCGTGTACTTCTTCATCGGAATGCTGAAGGCGCGGGCCAACCCGAAGTCGGCGATTTTCAGGGCTCCCGTCATGTTCACAAGCAGATTCTGCGGCTTCAGATCCCTGCAAAAAGCACGCCGAATTGTGAGTATCGCAACACATCCATTTAGAATACAAGGAATAACAGTGTGGCGTGAAAAGTACGAACCGATGCATGATACCGCGAGAGTGAGAGAAGGCGAGGCCTTTGAGCATCTGATATAGGAAGCTCTGCACTCGAAACGTACAATGCCTTCGTGTCAGCGCCAGCACGTATACGCTAAACTCCCTCCTCCTGGCAGCGGCAAATGGTGTGGACCTACCTTGATCTGGGTTGGCTCCAGCCGCCCAAGTTTGAGCTCCATGTAGCGCTTGAGGTCCTTATCCATGAACTCAAACACCAGAAAGAGCTTGCCATCCTCCTGCAGACAGTCAAGCAAACTACCACAGTACACAAACGAAGGCAGCAGCAACAGTTAGCCCCCACGATCCCCCACTTCATCGAGCTCTGCTGTAGCTACGCACCTGACGATGTTGGGATGCTCCAACTCCCTGAGCACCGAGATCTCACGCAGCGCCGTGCTGGGGATGCCGTCGTCCTCCGTCTCGAGGCGGATGCGCTTGAGCGCCACCACCTTGTTGGTCTTGAGGTCCAGGGATTTGTACACCACGCCGTAGGTGCCCTCTCCGATGGAGCCGCCCTTCTCGATGCGCTGGTAGCGTTCCATTCTCGCTGCTCCACTTGGCCTTGCGCGCGGCAGGGTTTGGCTCGTCGCACTGTGGTGGTTGCCTTTGGCAGGGTTGCTTTTTCAAAACAGGAGTGATGGTCTCCCGCGCTTTGTGGAAGAGAGGAGGGACCACGCGCACTGGAGGAGCCCGATAAAGTGCGATACAAAAATAGGGTCTCCTATTTGAGGCGCTCTTGTATTCAGGGGAGTCGGCCAGCTTGATTGTGCGGAGGAGGGGAAAAGAACATGCAGTAGCTGGCAATACCCCGAGCCCCTGCGGTTTATCACGGAAATGAATGGCGTCGGAAAGTATGCGGCGAGGTTAGCTAGATAGAACAGCGCTTCGTCTCTACAACACCCAAGTGAAACGCTCCGCAAAAGCCAGAGTGCTTCGTCGAGGAGTTCGCGTTTGTATTGAAGTAGTGGGTATGCCACCTGAATGAAGGTCTCTGTCGTCACCGGCCCTGCTCAAATCTAATACCTTTGGTCTGAAACTCTTGGGCGGCGATCGCGTGAGCAGTATGTCGCTGCAATGGTCCCTGCTATATTGCATACCCCACGTTACGTGATATATTTGACGCAAACAGACGAGATGCTGCGAGCGCCGCGCGTGCTCCACGCGCCCCGCCGCGGCTTCCTCGGTCGCCATTCCCCAAAAAGCCGCACGAAGGCCCCCTCCCCCCACCCTTTTACCAAGGAAGCAGCTCAAGAAAAGCAAACGAACAGGGAGACTATGTCTTTCTAGGTTGGTGGGTTTTTCGCGCGTGGTCAAGATGATGTCTTGAAGATCGGTTTCAGCTCCTCCCGTCCGTATCAACATGATTATGGATTAGGAGAAATGAAGAAGATGGCAGCGTTTGAAAGACAAACGGAACGTTAGAAATGATGGCGGCGTAGCACGGAGTTAGAAGGATGGTTCCCCGGAATGAAGAATTGAAGACAAGAGAAGAAGAAGCGAACAAGAAGCGATTGATCAAGCCAAGGACAAGGGGCTCGAACGAACAAGAAGAAGAAGAAACAACAACAACAACAACAGCTGCAGCATGTTGCGCGACTCGGAAGAAGCGACGACGTGGCTGCGGACGGCCGACCCGGTGAAGAGCTGGATCGACTGGCAGATGGCGCTGGACAAGGAGGCCCTGCTGAGCAACAACAGCGTCAAGACGGTGGAGTTCGTGGAGAAGGTGGACGAGACGAAGCTGGCGCGCGACGTGGACGACCTGTCGGCGATTTTCGAAGGATTGGTGGACGGAGCTGACCTCCTGCTTCCCTGCGATGACTTGAAGACGGACGGCGGCGAGGCGGCGAGCGCGGCGTGGATCGACAACCTGGACGATGACACGATGAACGTGAACGATCTGTCGGAGGCGTTCGATGCGTTGGTGGCGGAGCAGTCCGAGGTGGTTGAGGCGGCGACGGACGTGACGGAGTCGACTGTGGACAGCTCGTCAGAGGAGGAGGACGATGAGGAGATGGGAGACTATGACAGCGACGAAGAGGATGCGAGCGCGAGCGCTCGTGCTATCAACGTCAAGATCATCCCGTCTGCTCCTGTGTGGGCGACTATGGCGCCGCTGGACCCTCGTAGCTGCATTCGTACGCCGGTGTTCAAGGACATGGACTCGCGCATCCCGCGCATTGTTGTGCCTCGGATGGACCTGTCCTTCGGACGCAACGGTGCGAGTGTGGAGGCGGCTGGTCCTGCTGGTCCTAGTCGTTGTGTGCAGTCGATGTCGCCGAAGCGTGAGAAGGCGAAGGTTGTCGAGTACCGCCACAACCCGGAGACGTGCTGGATCTGCAAGAGCTCGAAGAGCCCGGAGAAGAAGCGCGCGCTGCACCGTTTCCTTGAGAAGCGGACGCGCCGCAACTGGAAACGGGGTCCTCGGTACAGCGGACGCAGTCACGTGGCGACGTCTCGTGTGCGCAACGGCGGGCGGTTCATCTGCACGACGCGCTGGATATGATTTTCTTCTTTCTGCCTGAGGGCTCGTTTGATTTGATTTGGTTTTCTCGCTTTTCTTTTACCTGGAGCTTCTCTCCAATCAGTTTTTCTTTCAGATGGTTTTACCATTCCCTTTAACGCCAGTAATGCATTGGTATCTTTCCAGACATCACATGTGCGTCTTGCTTTGGTTGTGTCGGTCCGAGTCGCCTGGAGTGGACGTGCTTTCGGTTTCTCCAATGTGGCGCATTTGGAAGGTCCTTCCGTCGATGCTGATCGCCTCTCCAATTGACTCGCGACGCCGCCTTCATGCAATCCTGGAGTGACGTAACCGGTGACCCATATAAAGCGCGGTGGCCGGCATCTCGGTGTGACACTGCATATCCGTGGTGTGGACCACAGGAGTGCACCGAACTTTTCTGAGGACGGTGTCTCTGCCGGGTTGAAAAGCAAAAACAAAAGCGAGAACACGCAACAGCCAACATGGTGAGAAGCTCCGCTCGACAGCTTGACGCTTGGTGGGCGAACGCAGCCCCACTGCGGCTTGCAGCCGCTGTCGGATGCATCCGCCCCCTCGTACTCGTGCGGAAATGCGCTAACTGCTTGTTTT
>MBAC02008879.1:0-18339 GCA_001712635.2 Nothophytophthora sp. Chile5
CGTTCTGGCTGGACCACAACCTCCCCACGGACGGTCTGCACGGCGACTTCTCGCAGCTGCCGATGAAGTTGTGTCTGGGCGACTGCTTGTGCTGCGGCGAGATGCTGGCCAACGGCTCCATGCGCTCGACGTCGGACACGGTGGAGAAGCTGACCGGCCGCAAGCCTGCTCGCTACCAGGATGTGCTGCTCAAGTACGAGAGCATGTTCCCCAAGCCGGAGTAAAGGTGAGAGAGATTTATCAGTGGGATGACTCTTTAATTATCCTGAAGAACTGATTCAACAACTGAATTTTCGTTGCGATTGTACTCGGCATTTAGTTGTGGTGTTTATTTGCTTTGTTGGCCGCGAACATCCAAGATCTTTTGCATGTTTAGCATTTGCATGAGGATTTGGATAGCGCCAGCTCCGTGTTTCCAAGGATCATTGACTAATGGTGAGCGTTGGTTAGCTTTATGGAACTGCGCAATTACTTATTGGCACAAGTCATGTTTGTGGATTGGCGGGGCAATCATTCCCCAAGAATGATTATCCCCTCCGTGTGACTATCCGGCAACTTGAAAGCGCTCGCAAGGTTCGATGTGTCGTAACGTTAGGTCATTAAGTTCGCAAATAACTCGTCATAGAACCAGCAATGCCGCAAACGGCCTTGCACACATGCCACATGGAGATGCAGGGCCCCCGCGCAGTTCGTCGTTCAGTTGCCAAGCGAGGCAATGCGATGCCCCCAGCCGATCTGCGAGTCCAACGCCGCCGCTTCCAATCCTGTTTTGCCTCGCCATCGTTGATTACGAGATGGATTTTCTCGCACACAGTAATATCAGAGCCAATCCCATGGAATATGTAAACTAACAGGTAATCTACTATAAGCGGCAAAAGTACATTTTAGCAAGTCGATTGGTACTCATTCAATATGCATTGTAACCGGATATTAAGTTTCGAACCTTTTGCTCGAATGTTGATTCGACCGCCCAGAAATTGCAACACTGAAGTGTGTCACTTCATTTTCGGACGCATCGGTGCCGAGAGTATCCGATATGGATTGAAACTGCACGGAGATTGGAGGGAAAAAATGGAGTGCATGGGTATACCATCCGCCGTCAAATGACTGCACCTTATCGTTTCCTTAGGTTCTCTCCACAGGACCGATATTATAGCCGTTTGCCACAACTAATACTTTAGAAACTAGATGCTGCAATCTTTTCAATGCGGTCGCACAAACGAAGAGCGTGACAACGCCTCCTCTCTCCAGTTCGCCATTTGACTCGGAGCAGCGCCGCGTCTTTCTGCTTGCGAGCAATGGCTGTCCGTCCAAAGGCGGGAGCTCCTGGCAACATGACCAAGCCAATGATGGCTGTATCGTCGACCTCACGGCAGCGGCTGTGGGTGTGGGCTGGGCTGGTCACGGCAGGAGCGCTGGTGTACCTCGTGAACGTCGTGAGCATCGGTGAGGGTCTGGCTGCCTTCCAGCTCGCCCTAGCTTCTAATAGCAGCAACCAAGCCAATGCAAGCGAGAATCTGCAGCTACAGATGTTCCCACTGGCCACGAAGCCCCCTCCAAAGCAATGGGAAGCTGCTGAGCATCAAGTGATCAGCGAAGAAGAGGACGAAGGGGAGGACGTCGAGATGATACGCTTGCCTCCGCCAATGCAATGGCCACCGGAGAAGGCGTCAGCCGACGAGTGTATGTATGTACGGGACTATGGCCTCCTGGAACGGCTGGACAATTCGTCACGTTCATTTTGCAAGGGATCTGGAGCCAACGACTCAAGCAGCAGGAACAGGTCCACATACACGTTCTACCACGTACCGCAAGCCGGATTAAGCGCCACACGTCTTGCCAACTTCGTAGTGGACATTCGAGGGGCTCACGTAGCACAACACATTGACGATTTGGCCCAGGACGGCGGCGGTCACGACCCCAGGTTCAAGTACACCCCCGACTCAGCGTCTTGCGACTGTGACGAGCCTCAGGACGCAGCTCATGGCTCGCCGCCCATCTGGCGCGACTTCTTCGTCGGTGGACCAGGGGGTGGCGCTGCCATTTGCAAGCCTGCTGTGTCAGAAGCAGCCGAGGAGCTCAAGCTGGATCGAGTGGTGGTTCTAGTGCGCAAAGACGACCACAACCCGTTCTTCCAGATCTCAGCCATCCTCAACGCGTGGGCTATGCTGAAGGTGGTCGGATGGGAAGCCAACTCCACGCAGCTGGTGACACTCGACCGCGCTCTTCCATCTCCAGTCGACGAGCTACGGCATGCAATGCTGGGCCCCAGTCGACCTGCAATAGGCGGCGAAGAGTTCCAGAACCACGTGGTGCGGCTCGAGTCGGCTTTGCTGGCTCCATACGAAGCTACAGGTCCGCTCATGAGCCACCTGGACGACAACCAGCCGTGCCATGCCAACACTCTCGTTGCTGACTTCCGAGATGTGGCACTCAAGAGACTAGCGATCACGCCTCGCCATGTCAAATCGGATCCCCGACGCTGCCTCGTGACTGTCATTTCGCGAAGACCTTACGGGGGCCGTCGAGTCCAGCGGATCTGGCAGAACGAGGCCGAGGTGCTGCGTCTCATGCGCGAAGAGTACAAAGACGCCTATCGATTCGGAGAGTGCGAGTTCCAGGCCCTCGAGTTCGTCGACATGAGTATCCGCGACCAGATGCGCGTCATGCTGGACAGCGACGTGGTGATCGGCATGCACGGCGCCGGCATGGTCAACGTCATGTGGACGCGGCCGGAGACGCTCGTGGTGGAGATCTTCCCTCGGCGGCGGTGGCGCTGGGGGTACCGCAATCTGTGTCAGTACCTCGGCTGCAAGTGGTTCGACTTCCGCAAAGGGCGGGACGTGCGTGTACACACTTCCGACCCGAACGACATGGATAAGCACATCCCGTACAAGCAGTGGAAGAGCTTCTTCGATCCGTTGTTTCGGGATGTCATTGATCGGCTAGAGGCTCAAGTGGAAGTCTCGTAGGTATATTGGGCCTTATGGAACACTTGAGGACCCGGCAGGTAGTTGGAAGCGGTGCGAATGATGAATAGTAACAATGGCGTATCATCACCAACAGTAGAGTGTAGCAATGCGTAAAACAGAGAGCAGCAAGCTCATGGTCAGATATCGTGCTGGGCTGGTTTCAAGCGCTTGCTGATTGGTGACGTCGCGCTGGGGCTGTTCCTGAGATCGCCACCATTTTCTTCGCCGTTCGTTTCGCTCTCGATCTCAGCCTCCTCCAGCGCTGAAACAATAAACCATATTAAAACGTTAAATCACGCAATGATTTAAACGATTTAACGCATGCAAAGAGAGAGAGAGAGAGAGAGAGCTACCTGATAGGCGTCTCGCCGCCTTCGTCCGCTCCGTCGAGCGGTGGGAAACCCCTTGGCCTAGGATCTTGGACGAAGGCGATGGAGGCGGCAGCGTCGAGCTGAACCTGCGCATGTAGCTCCGGAACGCTTTCTAGAGGGAAGATGCAACAAAGCAGCGGAGTGTGAGGTTCCCCAGGCTTTCCAGTGGAGATAGATGGAAGACAGGCGACGTACTTGGATCGCGGTGTGCACTTGGGGCGATTTCTGTCGACTGTATACGCGGATAACGCGTTCTTCAAACTGTATACGTGTGTATACACACGTTACAACATCAGCGATTTCGAGACGAACGCCAGTCAACTCCAGCGTGAGGTGGCTTACCTTCTCCGGGAAAAGCAGACTGACTTGCTCCTTGGGGATGTGGAAGCTCCGGTTGAGGTCGTTGGATGCGTAAAACGACACGTTGTCCACGGGATTCCGGTCCTGGAAGTTGTAGTTGAGTCGGCCATCCGAGATGATGATGTCCTCCGGGTTTAAATGCACTCCATTCGACGAGACCTGGCACGCCAGCTCGTCGCTGGAGAAGCGTGGGATGTGAGCCATCAGCTCCGGAGGCAGCAGATACTCGTCAATAAACTCGTAGAGCTCTCGACGGCGCATCCGCTTCAACAGAGCGCGTGCAGGCTCCAACGTGTCGCTCTTGGACGCCTCAATGGACTACCTCAAATAGCAAAGGGTAGATTCAAATAAGTATCCATCACTCGAAGAAGTATCAATCGCAAGACGGAGACGTACATGGACGACGTGGTCGGTGAGGAACTGGAAGTCCTGCGGAGTCTGCGTGGCAGCAGAGATGCCCAGCTCTTGGTCGGCTAGTAGCATGGCGTCGCAGATCATGAACTCCACCGCTTTTCCCTTGCGGTGGTTGTAGATCTGCTTGTGCATCTGATACCGTTGCTGGAACATGTCGTAGATGTCGAGATTCACACTGGTGTGATAGCAGATCTGATCTCCGATCACGCGGTTGAACATGGCGAGTCGAGAGAAGTCGAACACCTTCCGCAGACCGAACAGGTTGAGCATATCACGAGCCAGGTAGTCGAACTTGTCCACGTCGATGCAGTTCCGTCCGTTCGCCACGATCTCGTAGAGGTATCCACGGGAATCCACCCGCGAGTTCGAGCCCAAGTGCGTTCTGCAATCCGTCCACGTCAGTTTTGCCTCATTTCCTTCAGTCCAATCCTGGCAAATACATCGAATACGTACTCTTTGGCCCCCACGATGAGCTGCTGGATGAACCGCACGTCCTCGCGCTCCAGATCGATAGCGTTGTCGTCCACCATGTACTCAATCATGCGGTTGGACATGTCCTCGTGATGGTAGCTCGGCGTCTCGCTGTCTCCATATCCTTTCGAAGCTACGCGAGGCATAAACTCGTGCTCAAAGACATGCGAGAACGGGCCATGGCCTAAGTCATGGAGCAATCCCGCCGCGCTCTGTATCATTGTCGCTCGTATTAGTCCAAGAACCGAGCCATTGCAGTGTCGAAGCATCGAAAAACGGTACCAGAAGCCGGGAATCCCGTGCTGTGAGCTCCAGCTCGGGTTGTTGCAGGCGGAAGCGCTCTACCGTCTCGCCTGCCAGGAACCCCACACCAAGCGAGTGCTCGAAGCGGTTGTGGGACGCGCCAGGGAAGACGTAGTACAGCGTCCCGAGCTGCTTGAGGTCGCGGAGACGCTGGAACTGCGGCGTGTCCATGAGCTTCACGCACAGCCCGTTCAGCTTGATGTACCCATGCACTTGGTCTGGCATACAGGCAAGCAAAGTGGTGACTTTAGACGGCGATACTGGAGCTTGTAGAGCGAAGCACAAGGTGAGAGACGCACCATTGAACAGCTTGGCCTGCGGGTCGTCGACCTGAGGCCACGCGCTACGCATCGGGAAGGGTGAGGGGGCAGAATCGGAGGAGAAAGCGAGCAGCGCAGGCTGCTTGGAGACCAATCCGTCAGTCGCGAAGTGTATGGACATGATGGGTCCCACTTTTATAGCGGCGCGTCAGCAGGCTATTTTTTGAATATTTTGAAACGTTGATTGTGTGATGAGTATACGAGTATACAATGGAGATTCACCGGCAACCGGTATGTGTGGACGGTATTTGCCACCCGGTATCGCGAAGCTTTCAGCCTTATACACTGAGTTAATTGCTACCTCATCCTGATCCCCAAATACCAGTGTAGATAGAATATAAACCAATAAGCTCAAGTCTCTGATGTGTGATTGGCTTATTGACATCGTGTAACCCTCTAAAATGAGTTTAAAAACGTAACCTCGAGTAAAACCCCTCAATAACCTTCATCCTGCGGTTGTTCCGACTTCAAAGGCACAAACGATCCACGGAAACTCCCCACGTCGAAGCTGCTCTCCCTCCCTTCCTCCCTCTGTCTTCGCTCCCTCGCTCTCCCTCATGACTGCCGACGTGGCGTACGTGCAGCTGTATGCGAGCGACGCGTCTCGCCCGTCCGCCCATGTGACTGTGGGTCTGTATCCCGGCATGACGGCGTCAGAGTTGGAGTTGGTAGTGAAGGCGGCTTTGAAGCGGTCTTCCGGGTCTTGTGCTGGCTTCCTGGTAGCCAGCGAAGCCCCCGAGACCCCGCGGTCGACGCGCTCAGGTCGAAAGAAGAAGAGTGCGCCGCGAACTGGCGGCGGCACGTCACGGATCGTGCCGCTTTCGCTGGCTTGTCTCGCTCCGGAGCTTCTTCGTGGCCGTGTGTCGGTGTTAATGACGCCGTCAACGATGTCTGAGGCGACTGAGACGCCAGTTCAGCCTTTGAATGGGGTTACGACGGCCAGAGGACACGTGGAAGCTACTGGAAGAGGCAGCACGACGGCTTCCAGTCGCTCTGGAGTGGAATTCGCAGGCCGGGGAAGTGCAAACAACGGCATCAACAGCAACGGATCGGCGGATATCAGACGGTTACTGGAAGCTATACGGACCGAGCAAGAGCTCTCCCGCTTCCAGTCTGAGACTCTCGCTGGATTGTACGAGCAGTACCAGGGTCCTGGCTCTACGGACGACGCCAGTGCTTCTCAATGGGAGCAGATGACGCCGCCGCGTCGTTCAGGTCCTGTCAGCAGCCAGATGCCTCGAGAGCAGGACGAAGACAAACTGCATGCTGAGATTCTGGGCAAGACTGTGGCGCGGATCGGCCGTCGGGTGTTCTCTCCGCTGGTTCAGGCGCAGGTGTTGACGCTTGCGACGCAGTGTCGCTCTCGGTTGACGAAGAGCTCAGCGCAACCGCTGAGTGGCGTGCGCTACTCGAACCTCATGGAGCTGCTGGCTGTGGTGGAGGGGATGCTAGACAAGCATGCGCTGCCAGAAGAGCACTGCGTGCATCTCCTGGAGCTGATTCTGGACGAGAACCGCATTCTGTTCAGTGCTTTACACAGCTACAAGACCGATCGTGGCAGTCTGGCGGAGCTGGAGACGACAGCGAAGCGTCTGGCGGCGCTCGGCTGTGAGCCACTCAAGGCAATCGCGAGCAACGGCAAGAAGAAGAACCCGAAGAAGGTCGTGAAGCAGAAGCCTGTCAAAGCTGATAGCAGCGGCTCGCCGGCCCGGAAGAGATTCCACAGCGTTGCTGATGCTGCTCCTTCAGCGGTGGCGGTGGTGCGTTCGCTGCACCATCAGCAGATGCTCACGACCCTGGAGCTTGATATCTTGCAGGCTCTGGTGGCTCAGAATGACTCGCAGGTACTCCAGGTCCTACGGGAGTTCGAACAGGGGGATAACTCGGACGTGGCCGCGCTCCGAGACGCACTTGTGGCCATCGTGGAGGAGATCACGATGGAACTGGGCGATGAGGAGAAGGCGGCGGCTGCGTTCGCGCTTGGAGTGAGTGACGCCGTCCAAGATGGAGAGCAGGAGGAAGACAGCGATGATGAAGAGGACGATCTGGCCTGGCAACGACATGTGCGGTATCTGATTGGTCAATGGCGAGCTCAGGGGGTTCTGGCTCCAGCAGATGCGATGACGTTGCGACGAATGGTGACCCAGCGCCATAACCTATTGGAGAGCGCCTACGAGGTTTTCGCAGGTGATGGGGACGCTAGTGAGCTGCTGGATACGCTGCAGCGTGTTGCCAAACTGCAACGACAGGTTGAGCAGACTCATGCGGCTCGGGGGTTCCCTTCGGAAGCGGATTCATCGACCCAGCAACTCCGGCTTGAAGATGTGGTGCGAGAGATGCAGCGTCGTGACTTGCTGCAAGCTGGAGATGCCGCTGGGTTGTTGGTGCTGTTTCACGGCGGAAATGAGGCACTTCAGGCTGCCAACGAGGCGTTCCAAGCCGATGGAGATGTCCGTGAACTCGAGGAAACGCTGCTTTTAGTCGTGAAGCATGCTCGCTTTGGGGGTGGAGATAGTGAAAGGGATGAGGAGGTGGATGAAGTCACGGCGATTGCTCGTCTTCTCGTGGAATTGGCGACTAGCGGACGCTTGGAGAAGTGGCAGATTGAGCTGTTGCTCGTACTGGCAAAAATGCAAGACCCACGTCTTTTGGCGGCTACGGACGTCTACAATGACGACGAAAATGCGGACGAATTGGTGGAAACGCTCGAGATCTTGGCCGAGCTGGCAGCTTGGGAACGTCATCGAGGCGCGATGGTCCGTGAATGGATCGCGCCGTTGGCTCGAAGCGGGAAGCTCCCTCGCGGTGGTGCCGAGCGGTTGGTTCAGCTCGTAACAGTCCGTGATGACCGCGTAGTCGCGGCTCTTGTGGTGTTCTTGAGCGACGGTAGCGGAGAGGAGTTCGTGGATACGTTGACTCGCATTGCGTGTCTCGAAGCTGCAAAGCAAGGCAAAGTGGCGAGTCCTGTGTCCTCCCATGGAGGAGGAAGACAAGATGAGGCTCAGGAAGGACACGTGTTGCTGACATTGCTGGGGGAACTCGAGGACAGCGACATGCTCTGCGGTGAGGAGAGAGAGCTCATGGAAGCGCTGGTCTGCAGTGGAGATCCCCGAGCACTGGCAGCGGTGGATGTGCTCGCGGCGACGCACGACGCCGCGGACTTTGCGGATACGACGCGTCGGATCTTGGCGATGTCGAGGAGGACAGAGGTGGAGGAAAGCGGAGATGCTGAAGCGGAGCCAGTTGCTGCAGCAAGCAGCCCGAAGGCCACGTCGGTGGTTGGAAGGATGGAGAAGCAGCTGTTGCATCTGACGAGCGAGCTTCAATTGTCGGAGACTCCGACTCAGGCGTTGCGGAAGGCGATTGCCGAGCGTCACGAGGATGTGGAGGCGGCGGTGGAGCGGTTCCATCAAGCGAAGGATGCGGAGGCAGTTGAGGCTGACAACGAGAACGGAGACGCCCCGGATGGAGAGAAAGGAGACGTTGAGTTGACGCAGAAGAGGAGTCTTCACGAGGCGGAGGACGACCTGAAGGAGGCGCTGCTTGCGTTAGCGAAGCGACTGGCGCCGGAGGAAGGTGAGACATTGGAGGACAAGGAGCAGACAGAAGCAGCAGAGTGAGGAGAAAGCAAGATGGAGGATCCAGGCGTCGGTTAAAACACGTAAAAACACATCAAAACTCGTCGCTAGGTCGGCTGTCCTGTATAAATGATAAAACCGCCTCGTTTACGTTTGCTAAAACGCGAAAATATTTCTCAATCGCGGCCGCATGAGCATGTTGACGCACCTCGACGTGCAGGAGCGCAGTGCGAACCTCCGGGGTTTCGTGAAGAGCAAGCTGCAGCTGGAATGGGATTCAACGCTCATCACGATCGTCCATGGGCGAAGCGAAGTGGTTGGGAGGAGGAGGTAGTATCAGCGCCAGACCATGAGGAACCAGTCAAAAACATTGCGAGATCGACGGATGCGGTCGCGAAGCTGCTAACTACTGAGATGCGATGAAGGTGAGGAGGCATCAGTTTGGCTGGCACATTCTGGGCATCGCGAGAGCGCATGCATACGTTGCCGCCACACTTTGTTCAAGATGTGACGGACTGTGCCCGCACTGATCCTCTCCTCGGGGTTGAAACGGCACATGCGCTCCACGAGCTCCCACTGAACGTCGCTGAACGTTGACGGACGTGCCGGTATCTGTTTGAGCTGTGTCACATGGTATTCCACAGACTCATCCGGCATAACATTCCCCCACGGAAACTCCCCAGTCACCACTTCGAGGATGCACATGCCGAACGAATAAATGTCAGATGCAAACGTCGGTCGCGCACCGTTCAAACACTCGGGTGCCTTCCATCGGAAAGCGCCACAGGCACCGTCAATGTCCGCATCCGATTCCACATGGTCGACAAGAACACTCAGCCCGAAGTCGGCTAGCTTCACGGCACCGGCACACACGAGGATGTTGTTCCCCTTGAGGTCGCCGTGGACGATGCCGTGCTGATGGAGGTGCTCCAGTCCCACAGCCACGTTTTGTAAGGAAAGCCACCTCTCATCGCGAGGTTTTCCTTTTGCACGCGAAGCGAGCGTACCGAAACTGGCGCGCTCGCACACGAAGAACGGCCGTCCCTCGTGGCACGCGCCGTACAGTTTGATCAAGTTCGGGTGGTTGAGCGTGAACCACAAATCTACTTCGCGGCGGAACTGAGTCCAATTCTCCCTCTCCTTCTGGTCTGCTAGGACTTGCTTCACCACGACGTCTGTGCCGAGCCATTTTCCGTGATACACAGAACCGAAAGCTCCGACAGCAATGTGCTTTCCGAGCTCCACCTGGTAGGGTGGGATGAACCACGACGGAAGCGCTGAAGCGCCACGGATTTCGAGCTGCTTGGTTGGTGCTGCTTTGGACTCCACCAAGGAGCTAGATGACGCGTACAACCCGATTTGATCGCGAGCTTCATACTGCAGCAACGCCAGCGCTTCGGCTCGGTCATGTTCACTGTGCAATTGGTCCAAAACCATGGACGGATTCTTCAAACAGGCCTGCATGGCGACATGTTGCTGCTCGCGAGCCTGCAGCCATGTGGGTTGCCATTGATGGACCAAAGCAGTCTGACGGAGAATGGGGACGCTGACAAGAAAGCGGTCGAGGTCGTGATGTAGCCCGTAGTTGCGGTTAGCAACCGATCGGGAGGCACACAGAGAAGCAGCCTTGCTGTATTCCCCAGATGCCTGCTGCTCCAGTTGGATGAAGAACCGCCACAGTACATCACAGAAATCCTCCACCAAGATTGCAGGCAGCGAACCAGACACAGCTACGAGCTGCTGGTACACATCCAGCAGCCGACTGTACACGGGTCGATTCACTGGCGCGAACGCTTCAACTTCGTCGCACAAATCGTTGACATCACGAAGGATTTCGGCAATTGTTAGACCAGCAAGTGGGAAGACGTAAATCTCCACGTCCTCCACCGGCTTGGACGAAGCTGCCTCCACTTCCTCTTTTCCCTTGGCAAGGACCTGCATCTTCTGAATGACCTCAAGCATGCTCATCCTCTCGGCAGGATCAACAGCACACATGCCCTGAAACAGTTCCCACTCTTCTTCCTTCAGGAAGTCAGGCCGTGCAGCAGGAAGCGCCTGGTGTACTATCGGCTTCGAGAACCAACCAGTCCATGCAAGCCGATCCAACAGGGCGAGTCCGAACGCCATCACATCCGAAGCAACACATGGACTGCTGCCATCGTTTGGACTCGTAGTCGCTAAACGTTGCCGGACCAATCCCAAGCCGCTCAGCATCCCTCTCCCGTTGTAATGCGTTAGTGTGTCCTCCGACCAGCGCTGGTGAACGAACCCACGTGCATGGACGTACTCCAGCCCAAGCGCCAAGCCGAGGAATATCGTCCATTCCAACTCCGACCCTTGAAAAACACCAGAATTTTCACAAATGAAGAAGGCATACCCCACGTGACACGCGCCGTAGAATCTGCGCACATGCGGATGGTGCAGCTCTGTCAAGACGGCCACCTCTCGCAAGCAGGCTTCTTCGCTTCCTTCCCTGACCCTGCACTTCTGAGCGGAATATCCCCAGCCTCGTTCTGTCGACGCGAACCAGTCTGGGATCACGCCAACGACAAAGCCCGAGCGCCGGACCAACGTGTCGAAGATGGCCGAGATCACGGCCAGCTCTGGAGGCCTTAGCACCTGACCGAACGTCTCCAAGTCGTGCTTCATCAATGTCAGCACCTCCAATTGCTGGGTCTCACTCCCCATTTCTTCTATGAACTGCGCTTCGTTCGCCAACAAGGCGGCAAAGAAATCCACCCGCAACTCGCGCTCCTGTTCCAAACACTGGCGCCACAACGTCATCGTAGGCTCATCGTCAATGCCGAGAACAGCGAGGGAGGTCTCCACTGCCTTCTCCAACAGCTGCAGGACCCGCCCAGTGTCCGCCAGCTTGACGAGCAGTCGGTACTCCCCCTCATACTCTTTCAGAAGAGACTTCACAGTCTTCCCCCAGTCGGCGATGTGGTCGCCGTCGCAAGTAGAACGCACCGCTTCCCGTAGCCCCGTCACGAGCGAGTCGCCCACAGCGTCTTGCGTACGGACCAGACCATCGCGCGACAAATGCCAGCGACTGCTCGGAGGCACCGCCATGTACAAACTCCATCGGCCTCAGAGCTTCTCGTCCAGCAGATCGCCAAATGGATCTTTCCGAGGTTTTGACCCCTGTCGAAAAGAATAGCCAGAGTTTGAACACGATAGAAAGACGTCGTAACGTCGGTAAAAACACTTTCTGCATTCAAGGAGCACGATAAAACCGCGTTGAAACTTCACCCCGCCGTCGAATTGCCGGCGGAAACCCACTGCGGCCGTGGAGCGGTCGGATGGAAAGCGCCTGAAGGTTTGAACTGCGCGCGGCCGACGTTTGCGTGGGGCATTGATTCGTTTGGCATGTGCATCATCGAAGCGGAGTCTGGGAAGCCGTGGGGGGAACGAGCTTTCGGACGATGGCCACTGGTTTGCTTACGTTGGTTTCCAATAGCGATCGTCTCTACAGGAGCGCTACAGTCCTTTGTGCTGGATATGTCTGGGTCAACTTGAAGTGCGAGCGATTGTGCCATCAGTGAGCGATAAACGCAACAAGCTCACGTTGAAGCTGAAGTTGCATCGTAGTCTGAGGCGTGATCGAGGCCTCCGACTCAAAGCGACGACCACATGCCTGACTGAGGAACGATGAAGTACCTTGGGAAGCAGAGTTCCAACCAAACACGATGGCATGACGCTGCAAGTCGGGGTGACTCTCAGTGCCAGCCAATCCTGAACAATACGCAGACGAATTCCAGGCTCGGAGATATGACGAGGGGAGGATGCGCATAACGAAAGCAGATACGGTATCAGTCCGACAACTCCCCGGATGACACCAGGTTTGGCTGATAGAACTGCATGCGTCGTGGAGGAGAGTTGACCACATCCGAGAGGTTGCGACGAAAGATGCAGATGAGGAGCAACGTCGCGAATAATGTGCCTTCGAACCAGCTAGTGATACTCCTGCGGGCTCTAGTGCCTGGAGCAATCAGCGGGTCGCTTCCTTCGGGCTTGCCAGCAATCTCGGGTTCCGCATTGGCCAGACGCTATCGTGGACCCGACGCCACCCCCTCGTGATGATCCGAGATCCCGGGGCGACCCAAGCTCCACCCACCAGCATCCGAAGCGTGGGACGCGCGCTTCCAGTGCCCCATCCCATTTTCTCCCCTCCATTCTGGGAACGCGGACCTGCTGCTTGTGTTGTGGCCAAGCAATCGCGCGAAGTCTCGCTCATTCCTCGAAAAGCTACCAAGTGCGCAAGCTTCTCGTAGTCCCGTGGGCGACTGCCTTCAAGTCAATCTTCTCGAATCGGACGCGACGTTCAAGGGTGCGACCAGAATCAGCCACGGCCCAGCTCGCATCGAAGCCGGTCGAAGTCGAAGGCGACTGTCTTTTACCTGCTTCCCGAACTTCCATAGTGGGATTCGGCGTCATGGGTTCTCGCTCAACGGTGACTCGAACCGGATACTCGGACACTCCGTCACGTCGGACTCAACCGACTGCCAGCATCGCGGCGCCCAAGAGCTCGCTCAGCATGTCCAGCAGCACTGCAGGTAGCGGCAGCGGACCGAGAGGCCCCGATGACTTGATCGAACTGTCGCCGGAGCGGAAGACGGCCATCCTGCAGCTTATGGAGGAGTCGGAGCGCGGTGTCGTGTCCTCCATGATCGGCGAACACGATTCGTTGACCACGTGGAAGCCTCGGATGAGGAAGAAAGGCATCGCTTACTACGTGGACGAGGACGTGGGCAAAGGTTTGACGCGCTTCTGTTGTGTGGGTCACACCGATGCACCCGTGGCTAAGATCATGAAGATGTTCATGGTCTCCAACACCGACACTTTGCTCAAGAACGTCCGTATCATGTATCGCAACGTGACGGAAGCTCAGATCATGTCAGTTCTCCAGCCACCTACACGAGCCAATCCCATGCGCTCGGTCTACATTCGATACTTAAGCTTCGACACCCCAAAGCTCATGAGCGGACGTGACCTCTGCGTGTGTGTGAGCACGAATCTGCTAACCTTGAGTGACAATTCCACCGTGGGTTACTGTCTCTGGGATTCGGTGGAGCTGCCCGAATGCCCAGATCGATATGCGACCGACAAGATCATTCGCAGTAAGATGTGGCGGTCTGGCTACTTCTTCCGCAATTCCGGCAAACCTTACGCTCTCACCAAGGTCTGCTATCTCATTGGCGTGGAGATCGGCGGCCCGGCGCCTCAACTCACCGGTCGGATCTACATGAGCATCTTCGGCGGCAATTGCAGTCGCGTGTGTAAGCATTACCGCAAACGGTCGTTGGATCCAGAGACGTTTGTGAGTCGATCATTGTGGAAGCCCAAGAACACCGTCAAAGCCTGCTCGATGTGTACGAGAGCGTTCACGGCGCTTCACAAGCGCTATCATTGCGTGTGTTGTGGCGACGTGGTGTGTCGACGCTGCTTCTTCACGGAAGACGTGAGTGTCCGCGGCGCAGTGGTCACTCGCGTGCGGATCTGCTCCTATTGCATGCACCGAGCAGGGATGCTGCGCTCCAATATCAAGGCACTGGAAGAGCGTGACAGCCTCGACAGTCTCGACAGTGATGGCACGGGCGTTCGCGACCTACTGCGTCGAGACTCCACGCCCGATTTCGCCCCGTTGTTCTGATTTTTCTAGCATGCTTCGCAGTATTGATGCATGCTCCGACACAACGTTGCTACATATCTAAATCTCACGCTGCTTGCTCAGTTTCTTTCGCGTGAGGTAAGGACACTCGAGGTGTTGTTACCGCGGCGTGACGCTCCTGTGGCTTTGCAGACGAGCGGCCACTCGATGTGCCTCGATTCCAGACGGTGTTGGTAACGATCGTTGCCTCGCGAGGTATTGACCGCTGGACGGCCACCTGCACTTACTCAGTGGTGGAGCTGGTTCAACGCTTGCTTTGGCGCTTTGCCAATAGCGAACGGCACTGATCGGGGCAGGGAACGTTCCGCTTTGCGGGCTACGATGCCCCCCTCCTAGGTCGCAGACTCGACTGCAATGCTATTCTGGCAAGTGCAGCTTGCCGCTTGAAGCTGACAGCCAGCCGTGCCATGATGGCAAAGAGCAGACGACGAGCGTGGAGTCAACAAAACGCAGCAGGGCGATTGCAGCTGGGGTAGAGGACGGTGTTTGCAGGCGCGAAAGAAACCTCGAAGCAACGCATCCATTCATTCCCGAAATGTAGAGGACTGTCCAACGAGGCACAACAACGTGCGGCGAAGCGACCGGAACGGAGCGGAACCTGCTGCTCTCGTGTCTTTCGATGAAAGGCGAGGAGAGGGACACGTAGATGTAGGAGGCTGTCCGTTGAACTTGGGGATGGCGTGCCGAACGCCATCCCACCCCTCAGAAAGCGATCGAGAGGGCTCCTATTTCAGCAACGCTGACAGCTCGGCAGGGCGACGACGAGAGCGTTCTCGTTTGCCAACACGGCATCTCCAGGGCACGAGGTGTCGAGATTCCTAATGGAGCCTCTCCCGGACGCGATGCATTTGGAAGCCAAACCAATAGAGAGCTTCATGCAGAGTGGACGAGGGCGGGATCACCATTCTCGAGGGTCGTTGCATTACTCGTCGCAAATTGTAGTTTTGGGGAGTGCAAAAACTGAATTTTGAGGCTGAGTCAGGCAGGAAGGGTGGGAAGAAGTCTTTGTTTGAAGTGGGGAAATGAAAATAAAAACGGGGTGAAAGGCAAGTAAGATACGGAGAATCATTTAAAAAAAATGTCACCTTCATTTTCATTCCCCTGGCATAAGCAGCAGATGAAGGGACAGCACAAGAGAAACGAAGCACTCCGCGCGGCAGATGTGGACGTCATGACAGGTTGTACCGCCCCCTGCGCTACATTGCACGTATCGTCAATATCTCGCCGTTTGGTATAATCTCAACGATGATAGCTGATTTGCTTTAACAGATGGCAAAACAAAATTGGTTGATATTTGGTTTCATATTCTCAAAAACAATTTCGTTTGATCGTTCTTACGAACATTATTCGGTATTATACTGCATCAACGATAATTACGGCATGCAGGCAAAACGTGATTACGCATGTGATCCAAAGCGCCGCGACTGATAGGATGGCAGCGACAACCCGCACATCCCGTCCTGCGGCCACTGTTCGTCCTGGCAAAAAATGGACAAATAGTTGGCTACTGCCAGTGCTCAAGCACTGCTTTCTGCCTCACATCATACGCGTATGCAGTGTCGCGGATTTGCTGCACAAACTGGAGCCAAAAGCTAAATATCAAACTCTGTCATTAACGGTTTTACCTACGAATTTTACTCGTGTGAAAGAGGGGGTGGAATGAGAACGATCCTGGTGACGGAGTGACGCCGTATCGGCAGAAAGGTCAGAAGAGTGGGATCCCCAGTCAGATCCCTTGCATTCGATCTCTTGCCTCTCTCCTTTCCGTCGCTCCAAGCTCGCGCTCTCCAGAGCTGTAGGGGCTGGGCGAAGCAGTAGGGAGCTGCTTGCTTATCCCACTTGCCGTGCTGACCCTCCGCGCGATCCCACCCCCACCACGATCATGTGCAACACACTGGACAACAAGCCTTGCCAGCGGTTGCGAGAGAAGCCAGACAAACGAGAAACGAGAAAGAGAGCGAGGGGGTCGGCACTCTCTCGCCTCGTTCCGCCTTGTGCTGCGTTCGGGTCACTGTTGAAACCCTCCGCTTCCTGTCGCATCGGTCAAACCGACAGTGCTATTGCAACTCGCATTTGCAGTTTTGCAGTGCATATCGTCGCTGCAAGGATAACAACTCCAAGAACGCCGTCGTCTGCAAAATCGTGATTTTGCAAATACGAAAATGAGTGGCCGTGGCTGGACGACGTCTCCGAATGCTTCGAATGCCCCCTCGGAACCCGACGAGCATCGCTGGATGGCGGAGTCTCGACGCTTAGCCAGCAGCAAGAATCCTTCCAGCTCGTTCCACCGGTCGACAGGCTTCGCTTCGAGTCGCAGTGGACGCAGCGAGCGCTCTGGCGCCAGTGACGAACCCCACGTGGAGCTACCTCCCGGTCGCCGTCGCGAAATCATGGCTCGAGTGCACGATTCGGTGCAGAACGTCATGGCTTCGATGCTCTCGGACCGCGCTTCGAACGTGCATTGGCGCCCCAAGCTCCGCAAGAAGAACATATCGTATTATGTGGACGACACGAGCGTCAAGCCCGGCCAGACGCGGTTCTGCTGCGTGAGCCATACCAGCGCGTCGGTCGCGGACGTGATGGAGCTCTTCCTGATGACAGACACCGAGTCGCTGCTCAAGAACAACCGCGTGTTGTACAACAATCTACTGGAAGCGCGAGTGCTTACGGTGCTGCGTCGCCCCACCAAGGAGCGGCCCATGAACTCCATGTACGTGAGGTACTCGTGCTTCCAGACGCCTGGGCCCATGGTGAATCGAGACATGTGTGTGGCAGTAGCCACTGATATGATCCGCCAACCGGACGGCTCGACGATCGGCTATTGTCTCTGGGACTCGGTGGACGACCCAGCTTTCACCGAAGCCGCCCAGACGCCCGGTCTCCAACCAGTCACCATGTTCCGTTCGGGCTTCTTCCTCCGCAGTTCGGGTCGCGAACAGGCCTACGATGACGAGCCAACTCACGGCCAGACCAAGATTGTGTACATGGTCGGCATGGAGCCTGGCGGTTGGGCTCCTGGCCTCACCACGCGACTGCTAATGGAAAAATTCGGCGCGAATCTCGGTCGACTGTGCTCACATTTCCGTCGGAAACATCTGGACTCGAGTACCTTTGTGATGAAGGCGCAGTGGGTGTCGAAGGGCTCGGCACGAAGCTGCAGAAGATGCCTCAAGTCCTTCCAGGTGCTCTCGAAGCGGGTGAATTGCCATTCGTGCGGCCAAGTGGTCTGCAGGTCGTGTACATCCAAGGAGACCGTCGAGCTGCATGCTGTTGGCCTAGTGCCTATGCGGATCTGTCTCTCATGTCTCGAGAACGCCGGACTGTTCAATGCCGCGTCTCCGCCGACTACAGCCACTGGCAACAGACGCAATCGCCTCGGCACTGAGAGTCTCTCCGAAAGCACGACACAGTCACAGTCCGTTGTGGAGGTGGAGCAGGAAGATGATGGCGACACGGATACGGACGCCGACGAATGGGCCTTCACACCCTCGGGGGTTCCAGTTCGACCATACCGGATCGCAACGTAAAGTATGAAGAAAGAGGCGAGAGGGAGAAGATTGCATTGTAGTGATGGTGTTAAATGTGCGAACACAATTTTTAAACAAATACGGGCATTGTTGCAAGTCGTTTGCATTGCAAACTTCAATTCGAAACGAGCCTATCCAATAGCTAACGTGAGATTCATATCCGATGCAAGAATCTCACCTAGGCTTCTTCAAAATTGAATCACTGGACGCTGGCGAGTTCTACGTTTAGTCGTTCTTCGGGAACGAGTCCTTGTACTGAAGCAGGTTCTGCTTGAAGCCGATCGGCTTGCGGCCCGTCAGGCGCTCCACCGTGTCCGTCACCTCGCTCATCGAACCGTTCGCGAGGGTCTCG
>MBAC02008881.1:0-55912 GCA_001712635.2 Nothophytophthora sp. Chile5
GGCGCAGCCTTTCAAGGCTTTAGACGGATCTAAGAGCTAAATAATTAGCTAAAACTTAGCTGCTGCTAGCCAATGAGATGCCCGGGCTCGTGTTAATTTAGGTAGAGCCGCAATACCGGCTCCAAACCGGCCTTTAAATTGCGTAGGAGCCGGTAATCCCGGTAATCCCGGCTCACCCAAATTCGTAGAGCCGGTAAAACCGGGAATCTGGGCTCGTTGGCGCTGGGCTCTTCCCGGCCGTGAGGAAATGTATCCTAGTTTTATGAATGACAAAAATCTATCATGAATATGCGTTTGTCTTAGTTTTGGTAAACAGGTTTGCATATTTTCGATGCTAATTCCGTCAAATACATGTCGGAAACGACGGAAAGCTGGAACCTAACCCTAGGTGATATGATTGGCTCAAAATGGAGAATCTATGAGTATGATTGGCCACTTGGGCTTGACTTATGCACTAAGTATTTTGGTCAATGGTCTTAAATAAGTTGTTGACGGAATAACCACCATATTCATCCATATAAACTCTCCGCGCCAGTCAGTTTATTGTTCTTGATTTGCCATGCGAGAGGTCTGTGCATCTGGCAGCTCATCCGGCCCCTGTTGTTGGTGAGCCCCCCGCTGCAGTCGCATGCTGCCGATTCCCTGTTCCCAGCTCTGGGTCCACTTGAGTTCATCTTGAAGTCGCTCGTACAGGCTCTGAAGGAGGGTTTGCGTTTCTTCCCGGCAGAACTGGACGAACTCGGCGTACGCAGCGTCTCGTACACCGACCAGCGCACGATGCGCTGGCGTCAGCAGAGCGGTGCAGGAGCCATCGTTGCCGCTTGAAGTGCCACAGTCCAGCTCCTGAATCGCTTTATCTATCGACGCACCTGCCACCGGCGCATCTGTATCCTGGATAATTACGTTAGCTGCTTCCTTCTCCAGGATGTCTGCCTTCACTTCTTCCCAAAGTGCGTTCAAACCGAACGACGGGATGCCAGCCCACAAGCGCAGTGGAAACCTGGGAGCTTCTCCGCATTGCTGCAACTTCTCGAGTACCCCACCCGTCCGCTTTACTTCTCGTGGGTCGCCGAATTCGTTTACGCGCGCCAGCTTCCGCAACCTCTTGAGTGACTTGCGCTTGAGCTTCGGGGGGTCCTCTCCGGAGAATGACTCCAAATCATCAAGCGAGATCACAGACGAGTCCAGAAGCGCCATCAGGCATTGGCACAGTGCCACTAGACCTTCCTCAAGCTCAGACGAAACCTCAATTTGCCTGGCGACAAACTGGCTGCGGTATTTGCGCAACGCTGTTTGAGCTGAGGTTGATCGTAGCCACTCTCGCTCCCCCAGCTCAAGCAGGAGCGCGGCGTTATTGGGGCTGCAGAGGTGAGGTCGCAGCTCCAGTGTGTGTTTCGTTTTTAGGTCCATCCACGACTTGTACTCGCCATCAATGTCGCGGGTCACGTCAGAAATGCGTCGACTCATCTGGTGCTTCGCACGATTCATAAAGTCCGTTACCACGACCCCAGGGACAGTGACCAATAACTCGCCGAATAAGCACACCTGCTCTCGATATGCCGTCTCCTGGTGCAGCACGTAAGCTTGTGCTTTCTGTCGTAGGCTAGAGAAGTATTCCGCCAGTGCCACGGGGACACCCGAGTGCGGGAGCTCGTCCGCTTTCCCCTCTTGATGGTAGAGCGCCTTCGTTTCTTCACGACATTTAGTGCTCACTTGGTCCACAAACTCCAGAAAGAGGACCGGTACGACGATGTCCTCTTCATCCACAACTTCGCGATCACGTATCGTGTGGTGACTCCTCTCCCCTTTGGCGGTCGCATGTGCATGGAACTCAATTGGCTTCAGCTCGAGTTGGCTCGGATACTTCAGGAAACCGAAGTACATCCCGCGATGATACAATTTGGCTCGAAGTTGCATCAACAAGCGCAAAGCGTTCCCCGTAAGGTCGACACTTGGGTCAGTCTCAGACGTCTCGAGACGACTACCCCCGTCAGTCAAATCCTGCAATGAGACCAACAGTGCGTCGATTGCAGCAGAGCGCTCTTCGCACCTCGTAGTTTCGGAGCGGTAACGTTCCTGAGCCGTTCGGCGAGGTAGTCCAAACGTCTGCCCTAGGCCTTCTTTCATGGCCAAGTTTTGCAGACACGCCTGATACCTATCCTTGAACGCTTGCCAAGTCCCCAGAACTTGTTCTTGATTTTGACTGAGCGTAGTGATGCTTTTCTCTCGCTCCGCCATTTGCTCGTGGGCCTGCGCTTCCATTGCTGTTAACTTCTCCTGAATGGCGGCGATCTCCGCTGGGTGGTAGTCCGATCCGCTGATTATCTCGCAGCTGGTCAAATCGGGAAAGAGCTGCGACGAGCAAGCACGAACGTAGTCCTGGCAAGCCGTCCGAAGGTTGCTGGTGTCGGTTGCAGTCATTGATCGCAGCACGGCCAGCATTTCCACTCCTTCGGCCTTAAAAATGCCAAGTCGCTTTTTTGTCTTCACTTCAAGGCCTTGCAGAGCGGCAAGACTTAGCTGCAATGGCAGCTGGGCTTGGGACGTGACTTGGTCCCTGCGCGTCTGTTCCACATGGGCTAGGGCCTCCTCAGCTTTCCTCGCGAATGCCGCCTGCTGGGCATCGACTTTTTTCCAGATCCCCCGCAGTTGGCGCTCTTGCCGCTGCCGATGGGCCAATAGTTCGCTCATGCGCGGCTGGTACAACTGGACGTCGAGGCGCCCTCTCCGTGGCCAGTGAACGCGTAGCCGCTCCTCAAGAAGCAAAGTGGCGTTCGCATGTCGTTGACTCCGACTTTCGCCAGTCTGCACTGCAATTTCTCGTGCATCCAAATCATACCTGGATAGTATGCCGTCTCGGAACGAACCAAGCAGGCTTGTCACGGTGCTGGTGGGAATCTCGAGGTGCAAGAAGGCGCTGTGGATTCTCTCCATAAGTACGCACTGTATGGCCGCCCAATTGTCCGTCATCTGCTCAATTGCGTTCGAGTTGCTCTCGTCGTCGTTAGCGTGTGCGCCACTCACTTGATCCTGCAATCCATTAGGAGCCGTGGGCCCAGCGGCATGTCCAAGTCCCGTCTCTTCGCCCCCTTTCAGCTCGGCTTCCTCATTCTTACCATCGCTCCCGTGCAAGATGCTGAGAGCAAGATCGGCGAGAGTGAGAACAACTCGTAATTCCAAACCTGACGATGCTCGAAAAACGTCTTCAGCGGGCAATTCGGCTTCTGTTTTCACTTCGACAGGTTCAGGACTTCTTCGGTTAGTGTCGCGACCTGCTGCGGGCTCATTGGTCGAAGAGCTGTTGACACCCTTTACTTCTCCTGGGTCGTGAGGGCTTCCTTCAAAGACAGTGGCTTCCAGCGTACTGCTGGCCTCCGCCCCCGGGTCGACGGGAGGTGGATTCACTAGCTTTTCAATATATTGTGTACTGAGAAAGTAGTCGAGATTCAGTGCGTCCGTGTCTGCGCCGGCAATGGGAGTCAGCAGTTCCAAGCCAAAGAAACCACAGAGACGACACAAGTGCAAGTTCTTCTGGCTGTCAATCGCTGTCACGTTGTTGTCTGCAGCCAGAAGGACTCGCTTGTGAAACATGCGGTTTTCAGCTTCAATGCGCAGGAGGAGATCCCATGAGTGCTGAAGCTCATCACGCAGTTCGGTATCATTGGGTGAGTGGCGCAGACGCGAGCAGCTTTGACTGAACTGCGTTTCAAGCGCTGCGAGGGCGTCTTCATTGTCTTCCTTGAGTGTATCCAGCAGGCCCATGACGCTCAAGTTCACGTACTGGATTCGATCCGCGCTTTGTTCCATGCAGAGCACGACGCTGAGGACGAATCTGGCCAGGTTCTCACTTTGGTCGTGCAGTAAAGTGCTTTGCTGTTCCATCCGTCTCCCCATTTCCTCCAAGAGCAAGAGACTTTCTTGCAGCCGCGTCTCGATCACGGGGTCGCACTCCCGCGCGATTGCCCTGTCCACGACTAAATTGGCGTTAGCCTGCACCAGCAGCTGCTCCAATATGAACTGCAAATGCTGTTGCAAGGGTTGACTCAATTCCGACGCGTAGACCAAGGTGCCCAGCCGGCGTTGCACCTTTCGAATCGCTTGGAAATCCACGACCCCACCACTGCAACTTTGATTCGTACTGGCATCGCAGGGCTTGCTTGTGGCGGTCGGGTCTCCTCCAATGGATACAGAGCTTCTCCTGAAGGAACTCTCTGGCGTAGCACCCGCCGGGGGTCGCAACTGCGTTCTTCCCGCGAGGGCCCCAGCAGTAGAGGACGGCTCAGAGGCACTGGGACCACTGCTACATGTAGTGGTCAATGTTGCTAGTGCCGTACTGTCGGTCGATTCGGAGGAGGCACCACATCCCTGAATAATAGCATCGAGCTGCGCCATGATCTCTTCGACTTCAGCTTTAAACGTGGCCCCCATTTCATCGAGGTTCCTCAGCGGTAAAATCTGCGCTTGCAGTGGTGGCAGCAGCGCCATGATCTCGAGCTTGCTAGCTTTGCGGATCCTTTCCAGCGTCGCCTGAACCGCCTTTCGCCCTGCTTCCTTTCCCCGTGTCGCCATCACGCCTTCCAGTGGCAGAGCACTTAGCAGGATTCCCACAACTTTCACCAAAGGCTCCAAACTGGCGCTGTAGATGAGGTCTGCGACGTTGAGACGCTTTGCGAGTATGTCCAATTCCGCCCGCAGCCCGCCAGCAACGCGAAACAAGTCCTCTAACGAGTCGTCCCTGAGAAACTCCACAAGCGCGTCCTTCGCCTTCACGATGTCGCCTTCTTTTGCCATTGCGCCAAAGCCGTGGAGGTCCAAGCGCAGGGCCTCCTGCAGAGTCTGTACAGCACAGGCCTTGGACTCGTGCACGGTTCGCAGGTCGGAAAAGAAGGACTGGTTCCTCTCTTCCTCAAACTGCTGGGTAGCACTCAAATCGCCCAGAATTTGCTTCGCTTGCTCCGAGCTAAGGACGGCTCCAGCGTCTTCTAGTCGCTTTAACGCCGCCAAGCGGCGCTCAGTGTGAAGGCTTTCCTGAAAGACGCGAATTTCTTGGAGAACGAGACGCCGCTCCTCCGGGTCAGTAAAAAGAGGAGAGTTCAGTGTGGCCAGGAACGTGGCGATGGCATGGTCATGTCGCAGGCGGCGCCAATGGATCTGGCCTTGCTCCCACGCCAGCCGTGCGCTCACAAATGCATCCACATTCGCTGTGGCCATCTTGGCAACGAGATCTCCATACACTCTGCGATTCGAGATCACCACCGTGTTCACTTCGTACACCTCTGCTTCAATGATTCGTTCGACTTCCGGCGGCAATGCGTGCGCTGTGTCCATCAGACTGCGAGTCAGATGCTCCAGTCCTACTCGCATGCGCTGGGTGCGGATTTGCTCGATTTGCTCCAGCTGCGCAGCGAACTGGTCGACTTCATCACCTCTCTGCTCACATAATGCTTCCATATCTCGCCACATGCGCAAAATCCCCTCGTTCGTAGATACCAGCAACAGTTCGTTGTCTGCCAATAAGCGTCCCGCCTCTCGAATCCGAGAGTCAATCGTCGCAAGACCTTCTTTCACACGATCCGCAGCAAGAAGAATCGAGACCTCCATGTCGTCACTGATTTCCTTCACCTCCGAGCCGTACAGCATCTGCGCTTGCATGTGGCGATCGCGACGGTGAGCAGCGTTCTGTTCAATCTGGCCAGCGCCCTCCCCGCGCTCATGCAGATTTTGATTCTCTTCGGCCCCAACGATGAAGAAGTCGTCCTCCAGCTGCCGGATTCCAGCTATCAACAGCGCTGTATCACCGGATGCTGAAGTCGCCGCAGAGTGGCGAAATGCATCTGGCTCGTGCGCATCTTTCAGGTCTCCAGCTTGTTGCGCTTTCTGCTGCTCTTCTTTCAGGTAGAAGGACGCAGAGCGCGCTCTTTTCTGGTTAAGCACGTTCAGGAGCTGCACTTCTGCCCTGGACTTCAATGCCATCGCCTCTGCTGCAGACGGCATCGTCTGCAGCCAAGAAGAAGAAGAAGCTGCTGGGCTTCCAGCTTGCGAGGTCAACCCGAGTGTTTTCGACTTTTCGCCTTGTGGCTCGCCACCAGACAGACGCCTCTTCCTTCTTGTAACGGACACCCGGTGAGTGGCGTTTTGCTCTGAGGGGAGAGAAGTCCCTCTCGCTAGATTTCAAGGCAGGGTCAAATCTTGTGGACATTTTCAAGACGCTTGCATTTGTGGATGAGATCAGCAAAGTTTCCCCACCCGCTAATTAAGTCGTCCACCAAGAGGAGAGGCCCAGCCCGTCTTCGTCGATTGTCCCCTGCGCACCCAAACCAAGACAAATGCAGACATAACGCAACGACAGGCATGTCAGCTGCGCTTCGGTACGAGCCCAGCATACTGTAGATCGGGCGCTGCCAAACGCGCTTACGAGGATGTGTATTGCGGACGGCGTCGGGTCGCTGTCCGAGAGATCCACACTTGACGACCGCCGGCGCGCCAGCGATTGGCGCATATCGCCTGCGTCATTGTCGCCCTTGTCGGACGCCTCTGTCGTCGTGGCTTGGATGCCTGCATGCACCACACACACAGATGTCATAGGTGGTTACACCCTTCTCGCTCAACTTCCTCAGAGACGCGTCCTCCCACCTTTGGCCGTCTTGGTCACGCGAGTGAAGTTGATGTTGGTCACGCGGAAACGAATCTCCTCGTGCAAATCCATGTAGAATTTCTCTGCAGAGTCCCAAACCAACGGATCAGAATGTGAATACAGCCAGCCGTGCCCGCAAAGCCCGCAACATGAGGTCCGCACCTTGCCCCTCCGAGTACTTCCACACCCACAACCGCTCCGCTGTGTCGCTGTTCCACGACAGCAACCGATCACTTAATGAGTCACTCAGCACCAGGCGAGGAGACAAGCAACAAAGTGCGGCTTACAAGTAAGACGGCGTCTGGAGCGCATACGAAGGGATGATAATATCTTGCACGAAGTCCATGGACACTGGCAGCAGCACTGAATTAGACCGCAGTCACAGCAGCACGTGGGGCTCTCCACAGAGCCGCCCGTACCTCTGATGTGCTCCTCCGTGCAGCTCACGATGCGGCCCTTGAGCACTTCGCCCACAAAGGGGCGGAACACCACCATCCGGAACTCCACTAGAGCGGAGTCGTCGCACGCCAGTCAGTTTTATACCAGCAGTAGCAGCAGCAACAGCAGGAGAGGGCAAGGACACGCAGTCAGTCGGTACCTTGTGAGTGCGACGTGCCGTCCGCAGGGTGCACGAGCGCGTCGCCGATGTGCACGAAGTCGTACAGGGTGACGCAGAGCCCCACATCCGCCAGCACCTTGTTGGCGTACTTGCGGTCGATCTCCTCCACCAGCACCTGCGTGTAGTCGGCGTCGAACAGCTCGGGCGCCACGGGGATCACGTCCGACAGGCGCGTCAGGACGAACATGGTGGCGGAATGAATGAACGAGTGGGTGGCGCGAAGGTGTTGCAGTCCATAGCACCGCCTCGCTCCGGTAAAGTACGATCTCGATTTTCCTCACAGCGTCCGAAATAACTCTTACTTTTTGTATGTTTGTATTTGTGACGGATCTAAAATAAAATCAAGAGTATTTCTTCCTGTAAATTACCAAGAATTTCCAACACTTTTTACGATCCACTCAAAAGAAACCGCGCGCACGTGAAAACATAGTCGACTTCCGAGCTCACATCATGAAGGTCGGAGCAAAACAGCGCTTCCGTACACTGCCCCGGACTCAGCCACATGAGAGCGACGACTCTCAAGACGAGTTCGACTACATTGTCGCTCTCATTCTCCTACTGGCAACTGAAAGCAAAACCGTGCCGAAAGCTAGACAACGCGGTAAGGCCTACCTTACGAGAGCCGCTTTTCTAAGGCATCTATGATCAGTCACACCTTGGGAGGCGATATATCGCGCGGGGGATGACAGAGCATTCGACTGTCTTTGACGTCGCAAGCTTCCATGCACTTCAGACAAGTGTGAGATGGCGCTACAAATCCCCAGGGAAATGGTGGGATAAACGGCGCCAGTCGCTCGCCTCATCTTAGTTCTTGGGCACTTTTTCTCATCTCGTTCGGGATGGTCTTGGGGTGAGTGAAGGAGAGCGAAGTACGAAGTAAAGCACAAAGCGGCTATGGCGACGAGTGCTGGTCGGCAACAGGAGTGATGAATACAAAGGAAAGGAGATGCCCAATCTAGACATCTGACGCAACCAGATTTCTGAAGAAGGGTGGGGGGGGCTCCTTCAAATGCCAAATCTGGAACGGCGATTCAAGACTCGTTTGACACATTTGGATGATCAAATAATTCATTTGATGCTGCGGGATACCCTCCTATTGGAGTATATAAGATTTGGACCCAACCCTGTTTAAGAAATATCTCCCTTTTTACGCACCAAACATATTTTCGGCTTATTTACTTTCCACGGTCCGATTTATTATAAATCGGTCAGGGTGCAAACTTGAAAACGCATGCTGAGTGCAACTATCATAATCGGTTACAATCAGAAGGAACTGGAGCATGATATGTTCCCCAACCCTATTATCTGTGGTCAGTCCTCTCTGCACTATTTTAGTCTCTCCGATTTGAAATACAGATCACATAATAAGCCTCCGTAAATATACCCCCTTTCGCCTCGAAAGTTTCGCATGGACAAAATGGCTGCCGACCACAATACCCGTTATGAACAAAATCCAGAGCTTCACGACAGACAGGTTGCTCGAATGTGGGCGTTTTGAAGGTGATGTGGGGTCGCATGCTAAGATTGCGCAAGGCTCGAGCGACCAGTCACTCTCATTTCCTCATCTTCCGCGAGATGCAGAGCGAGCAGTTGGCCTCCTTGTTGGCATCGCCGTCCAGAATGACGTCTCCACCTGCCGCCCCGCCCGGAGCCACGCGCCGCGACCACTCGCGCCTCAGCGGCTCCGCAGGTGGCTACGGCTCTCTCGTGGTGACCACGACGCCCGGCGGCACGAAGGTGGACGAGCGCTACCGCCGCTCGCAGGTGTCGCACGCGTTTTTGCTCAAGAACGACGACGCAGAGGCGCGGCGCGTGTCGTCGCCCTCGACCGCGACGTTCCGCACGCAGATGGCGATTAACGCGTCGTTGGTGGCCAACGTGGTACGTCTCCGTCATGGGCTTTAGTCGATGACCCGTCTCCTGCTGCAATTGCTTGGGTTGGTCTCGTCTCATGGCGGTCGGTCGTTCTCGTTGGATGCATGTGATGCCAGGTGCTCGCCGTCGTCAAGACCTATGCCGCGTATATCAGTGGCTCGCTGGCTGTGCTGTCGTCCTTGGTCGATTCCATTCTGGACCTGGCGTCGCAGCTGCTGTTCTGGTACTCCGACAAGCGAATGCACACGCCCAGCGTCAAGTACCCAGCGGGCCAGCGCCGCCTGGAACCAGTGGCGGTGATCATTTCAGCGACGCTGATGGGCATGGCAGGTGAGGCAACAGCGAGTGGAGAAACGAGCATCCCGGCTTGTCTTGGATCATACCTGCTCACAAGACGCTAATGGTCGATATCTGTTTGCTTGCTGCGCTGTCTCAGCTATTGAGGTGATCCAGCAGTCGGTTCAAGCGCTCGTGGAGGGATTCAACGGGAAGCCGCAGCTTCTGGACATCTCCACGCTCACCATGATCATTCTGATCGCGGCAATCGTGGTGAAACTCTTGTTGTGGTACATGTGCTCGCAAATTGCGTCGCATTCTCCGTCAGCCGATGCCTTAGCTCAGGTGAAGACTATGCAATCGGACTGCGCACGTGATTGTTACCGTACAGATTCACTCAATTTGTTTTTACTGCCGTTGCTCCAGGACCACCGGAACGATGTCTTCAGCAATACGATAGCAGTTGGTGCGGCCTTCGCCTCGCACTGGCACTCGAGTCTCTGGTACCTCGACTCGATTGGAGCGATCATTATTTCGCTCTACATCGCGATCAGCTGGCTCGCCACAGGAAAAGAACAAGTGGAGCGGCTCGTGGGCTTGCGTACGTATTCGTTTGTTCTATTTGTCTATTGGTGGAAATAGCTGAACTCGTTGGTTTGACACTGCCGAATGCGTTCCTCAGAGGCCAATCAGGAGTTCGTCGACGAGATTCGGCGTCTGGGCGATTTCCACCACCCAATGATGCGAACGGATATCGTACGAGCCTATCATTTCGGGAACAACTACCTGGTCGAGATGGAGGTCATCTTGCCAGAGGACATGTGCGTCAAGGACGCTCACGACATCAGCTTGGACTTGCAGATCAAGGTCGAAGCCCTCGAGAATGTCGAGCGCGCTTTCGTCCACGTGGACTATCTCGAGCGTGGCTACGACGAGCACAAGGACCCCACCCTTCGGCGAGACTCTCCAGCATAAGTGCTGGACGAGGCGCGGCGGAATACCAACAAACATCGTTTTATACATGGACACCCTCCATCCCTCACCGGTTTCGTGAAGACTGTTCTCACCGCCGCCTTTTAGAACTCAGGATTCGGTCTAACTTTTTGAAACCA
The DNA here is from genome assembly GCA_001712635.2 of Nothophytophthora sp. Chile5. NCBI lineage: Eukaryota > Oomycota > Peronosporomycetes > Peronosporales > Peronosporaceae > Nothophytophthora > Nothophytophthora sp. Chile5. Next base: position 10,517 of record MBAC02008881.1, read on the forward strand.
CTCCATGCACCGCCTAGCAGTATCTTGTTTGCGGATCCCTATCGCCCTTTGTTTTTCGCCCAGCGTCCAACAGGCAGCAACAGCTTATTGATTGAGCCCGACTGTCTCCACTACAAAGTCATTCTAGTACGCGATGCCCCAGCACCCGACGGCGGAAAACAAGAAGCGCAAGTCGAAGCGCTCCGTGCAAGTGCGCCCGGCAGCGCGCAACGATGACGAGTCGCAAGGTCCGCCTAAGAAAAAGGGGAAACCGTCCTCGCATCACTCGAGCCAGTCACACTTGTTGGCAGCAGCGCATGTGGACCGAACACGGCAAATACATTGCGTCGCTGGCTGTGAAAAGGAAAAGGCAACATGCTCGACCAGTGAAATACATGCTCTTATTTCGTAGTTTGGCTATCTCCTCTCTTCATTATCATTGCCTCGCTCAGAATTGCTCTCTATCTGTAGTGTGACCCGAGTTCGTGCCAAAGACACGACGAGCGAAAGAATTGCGTCAACCAAATTGCCCCCGCGTGAACATTTCTCAAGAACCTCCAATTTCAGGAGCTGCCCAATTGTTCACGCGCGCAGTTTGGTTGACGCAATTTGCGCATGTCCCTCCCGCCGAAGCAGCAACAGCCATCTCACTTGCTGATGACAGCCAAGTATTGACTAGCATCCGACAGCGGTGCTGCTCTATCGAGGCCAGGAGCGGTCGGGCCTCCCTTCCTCCATCATTTTCCAAATTCGCTTCCGAGCCGCAAGCATCTTCAGCAGCTCGATTCCGACCGACATCAGCGATGGCCCCCTCGACGCCCAAGCTCTTCACGCCCCTGGCGCTCGGTGGCAAGAACCCCATTCAGCTCAAGCACCGAGTGGCGATGGCGCCACTGACGCGTCTCCGCACGGGTGCCGAAGGAGTGCAGAAGGCGATTGGCGTTGAGTACTACTCGCAGCGCGCCACGGACGGCGGGCTGCTCATTACCGAGGCCACCGACATCAGCAAGCAGGGCAACGGCTACTTTGGGGCGCCGGGTCTGTACACGCAAGAGCAAGTCGAGGCCTGGAAGCCCGTGACCAAGGCCGTGCATGACAAGGGTGGCAAGATCTTCGTGCAGCTGTGGCACACTGGTCGTGTGAGCCACCCGCTGAACCAGCCCAACGGAGGTCTTCCTGTCTCTGCGAGTGCGCTTAGCATGGAAGAAGTGACGAGCCACGCTATCACGTCGGAGGGTCGCAAAGACCACGTCACGCCTCGCGCTTTGGAGACGGACGAGATCCCCGGCATCGTCGAGGACTACAAAACGGCAACGAAGAACGCTCTTGCCGCGGGCTTCGACGGTGTGGAGCTTCACGCTGCCAATGGATACCTGTTGGAGCAATTTCTGTGCGACAAGACAAACAAGCGCACTGACAAGTACGGCGGGTCGCTTGAGAACCGCGCCCGCTTCCTTTTCGAGGCTCTGGAGGGTATTCTGAGTGTGGCGGACTCGAGCAAGGTGGCCATTCGTCTGTCGCCGTACGGCATCACGTTCGCGTGCACGGACTCGAACCCGATGGCGACGTACGGTTACGTCATCAAGAAGCTGAACGACTACGACCTGGCGTACGTGCACTTGGTGGAGCCATTCGGCTGGCACCACACTGGGCCGCTAGTGCCTGAAGGTGGCGTGTCGCCGGTGCTGCGCCCCCTGTACAAGGGCGTGTTCGTCGCTGCTGGCGGCTTTGACCGTGTCAAGGCCATCAAGAACGTCGAGGAAGGCTACGACGACATCGTCGCCTTTGGACGGGATTTCATCGGAACGCCAGACCTGGTCAAGCGACTAGAGGCGGACAAGCCGCTGAACCCGTACAACTTTAAAACGTTCTACCCTCAGCCGAACGACCCGCTGGAGTTCGGCTACACGGACTACCCGTTTCTGCAGGAAAGTTAAACTGACTAGCCGCGCAACACTAACTTCGACCTCATTAAGTTAGAGCTTCGCATTCCATGGCAAAGTGCTTGGATCGGACTGGCGGAGCAAAGCCCCATGCAGAAAATGCAAACCGTATCGATTCCTCTTTGTTGTTCTAGGGGCAGTTGTGTTTCTTGAAATCCTCAGCGGGATCGACGCAGGTGCCACCTCAACGATGGCGTACTTGGTGACTGGCGTGTCTGCGTACAAGCTGCTTGCCAACTTGAAGTCGCTGGGCTCTTTGCTTTTGATTGGGTTAGCATCTTCTCAATTGAGCTGAGTGGGCAGCGTCAGCGATCCCCGAGCCACGCAGCCGTTGCCACGTAGATAAAAGGCGCTCGGGATCGTTTTCGTTTGTTCGATGCAATTGTTGCTGACGATCTCTACTATCCGTACCAGCGCAAGCTTCCACACCAAGTGCTGTCTCAGTCGGCACTAGGCGCCGACTCCTGATCGCTATAGCGCGTCGTCCTCGAGGCCCGAGAACTCCTTTTGTGGATGGCGCTCTAGCCAGTGTCCGACGTCGCTGCTGACGTGTTCTTGGATTGCCGTCCAAGGGACGGCGAGGGCCGTCAAGCTGGACGGTCCAAATTGTTGGTTCATCTTGCGATCCATGGCGAGGCTGTCCACCATTTTGTTAAAGGCGCGCAGGACACCAGGGGATCACCGAACGCTAGCACATCTTTGACCACGCCTTTTGTTCTGTCGCTGGGCTTGCGTGTCGGGCAGAGTGTGGAATAATTGCCCACCATGTTGCTGCCACTGAAGCGTCTTATAGTTGTGGCGAATAGCCGGATCGCCTGACTTTTCAGGTTGGAGGACATTCAGCCCAGCAAAGGGCACAACAGATTGGTGTGGGAATCCACTGTGGACAGCCAGCTTCGTGCATCTCCTGAACAGTCGCAACCTGGCTCGGTTTCTTCGCCGCCCGAACGCAAACTTGCGGCCGCCTTCCAGAAGCAAGAAGCACCAGCAATCTAAAGTGCCGTCAGACCAGAATGCCCGAGCCAGCGAAGAACGACCCCGCCGCCTCGGAGATCACGGAGCAGGAGTACCGCAAGATCTCGTCGCGCCCGCACCTCAAGCACAACGACATGACAGCCGAGGTGTGCACGGAGACCATCGAGATCATCACCATGGCGTGCGACAAGCACGTGCCCGTGAAGAACTACGAGGCCGCGGCGCAGCTCATCAAGCAGAGCATGGACAAGAAGTTCGGCTCCTCGTGGCACTGCTTCATCGGCGAGGGTTACGGCTTCGACATCAGCTACCAGCAGCGACACATGCTCTATCTCTACGTCGGCGAAATCGGCGTGCTCGTCTACAAGTGCTGAGAGTGAGCACAAGTGCGAAGGCTTTCCAAGGGCAGTGGAGACCTTTGGCTTCGAACGGAGCAATCTCTTCGTGAACTCTTCTCTTCTTCCTTCTCATGTATCTGGTTACTATACTTGTGCCTCATGTTCTTGTGACATTCGGCTCTGGTGGATCTCGTCTACTACTACGTCGTACAATGGGAACTGCGCACTTGGGAGTGCAATCCCGCAGCTCTAAAGCAGACTACCCTTGGTGGGGAACGCGTTGGATGATGTTCTTCCTCCTGGGGTTACTGGGGCGGCACTGCGCGCTGCGTCTCGTGCCTTCATGGCCTTCACGAATCCCTCGCTTTCCAGCTCGGTAAACGGCAGTCTGTACCGGCGATTGCGCTTGTCGACTTCGTCCAATGCGTGGCCTTCCTCTCTAGCTCCACGACGGCAACGCTGCGAAGCGAGCGTCACGAGGCAGACCAGCAACACCCCCGCGTAGCAGGCGCCGCCGATGTAGCAATTCACCTCTGCGGTGCTCGCTTCTGTATGCAGCCCGTGCACGAATTGGGGCTGGAGGCGCAGGATCAGCCCGAAGGTCGGAAGACACACCGCCCCGGCGACCGACAGCGCGATGGCTCCACGCATGTAGCCCTCCATGCCGCAAGGGGGGGGAAGGACACCGAACGTTTGCTTATTGCCCTCAGCGCTGGGATGTGAGACTGCGTCGAAACTTCCGACGATTCCGATGGATTGAACCAATCGCTATCGACCTGCCCTAGTTTTGGCCAATCATATGACTGGATTTGCGTACCCATCCAAGAATCCAGCTTGCTTGGTGTGAATTGAACTTTCCCATCCGTTGGCAGCTCGAAGCGCGACACATGCCTAGCGTCATTTCTCCTCCTTCCTCGCACGTTTCCAAGCGGAAGCCACCACTCGTCCTAATGCTATTTAATATCCATCGAGCTCATATTTAGCCCTTTCCTTCCTTCCTGCGTCGCACGCTCCTCAGGCGCTTGTTCATCCCCCGTCGTCTCCTCCTTTGTGCGGTTTCATTTCCAACACTATGGGCGCACGCTGGGCGGAGCCTTCTGGTCACGAAAGCTCTTGAGCTCCGCGAGCCGCACGAACCTGTGGTAGATGAGCGGGTGCAGCTGACTGAGCCGCCCGGGGTTCTCGGCGAAGCACACGAAGAGCGTCTTGATGGTCGCACCAATCACTTGCGTGGTGAGCGAAATCGTCGTGTAGCAAAGCGCGAAGGCAGACAGCGCGAAGAAAATGGTATGCGTCGACCCGCCAGCGAGCGCCGACACGGTCACAGCGCTCATGAGCCCGGCCCAGCCGTTGCCGCCGAGCAGCAGGATGCGGCTGGTGAGATCGTCGTCCACGATCGCTTCCACTCCGTGCGTCTCGATCAACTTCCATGCGTCGTGCGCCGCCACGTAAAAGGGCTTATTGTAGCCAGCGATGTGCACGAACGAGTACTTGTGGTAGGTCCGGATGAAGTGCTCCACGTGCTCGGAGCGCAGCGACATGAATCGTCGCGACAGAACCGACTCGTCCCGTCGTGCCCAGCGCAGGACGTTCCACACGAGGTGCGCAATTGGGCACAGCAGCGAGCCGATGCAGATGGACCCAAAGGAGCTGGACAGGGCGCAGCGCACGTAGTGCAGGACCACCTTCCGGTCCTGATCGGCAAGGCTCGAGGCCGCGTTGGCGCTTCCCCCAGACTGCATCTGACCGTCAGTGCTGTCGCTGTCCGCAGTGTCGCTGGGCGAATCGTGGTCCGAAATGTTCTCACGTATCTGCGGCGAGATATCGGACGATTCATCGCGATAGTACCAGATCATCGCCGTGCCCGAGGCCACGATGGTCAGAATGTTCTTGAAGATGTTGGACGTCCAGTAGAAGTGAAAGACGAGATACAGCATCTCCAAGCTCCAGGGCGACATCTTGTGGCCGACGTAGCCAATGGTGGTGCACACCCAGCTGGCCCAGATGGTGTACATCACCAGCGTGGCGCAGGTGGCATACGCCAGCGCCGGGTGAGCCGTCAGGAACTCCACGACCAGCTCAAAGAGAACCACCACGAAGTCCAAGCCGCGGTTGGAGCGCACGTACCACACCACGTCCGTCACCACTGCGGCGCTGACCAGCACGCCGAAAAACAGTCCGTCGCTGCTGTCCAGGAGGAAGAACATGACCGCCAGCACACTCAGCCCTGCCACCGAGAAGGCGCAGGAGCCCTGGATGAAGCGCAGCTTCGAGTAGAAAAGGAACAGCAGCATCCAGCCCAGCGCAAACAGCACGTTCACCACGCACAGCGAGCGTAGCGCGACACCCACGTCCGCCGCGTCCTTCGTATGCACCCCTTCGTCGTTCTCCGCGTCCCCCAGACCGCCGACCACCTCGCTGCGCTCGCTTTCCTCCTCCTCAGCTACGCCCACCTCCCGGGCGCTGCTCACCGCGAGCAGCAGCAGTAGCACGTGCACCACGTAGACACCCACGAACGCCACGTCGCGGAACGTGCTGGGCGAGTGCAGCGACGGCAGCGGCCGCTCGCCACTGGCGCTGGCGGTCATCGACAGCGGGATGAGCTTGGACGCGGAGGCTAGGTCGTAGGAATCCTCCTCCTCCTCGCTGTCGGCGCCGGGGGACAGCGCCAGGTCCTCCATCGCAGCCACGGGAGACGAGGGCGCTGCGTCCAGCCGCTGGTCGTTGGCGTCGTCGATGGCGATGCTGGACGGACGCGTCGCCATGGCCGCCGTCGTGTTCGTTTTGAAAATTCTCTTCTTTTTTTTATGCTGACCGCCAACTCGGGCGCTATGTTTTGCTTGAGACCATCCCTCTATACAACAGATATTTACTAGTCAGATACTGGCTAAATAGCTCATTTAATAGATTGCTGTGCTTTTTGTTTGCGAGCATAAGTCTTCTCTGTGGTGCGAAATACTACAAACTTTCTGATTACCTGCAATATCACATACATGTCATGCAAATATTTACTTTCATTTAAAGAAGTGCCTTGGCATTTGGTCATTTGGTCATTTGGTAAAATATAACTGGAATTAGCATCAGCTCTGTGGTCGGTTACTGTCTCGCTGCAAGAGGAGCGCTAGTGAATATAATAATACCCTTGTAGAAGTGCTTGATCAGACACATGTCCCCACCGGTATTCATAGACGCTCATCCTGCCATCGAAACTTCACTTGCGCTCCTTCCTCAATGCCCCATGACGCATGGACGGCTGCATTTGAGCAGCGTCGGCAATGCAGATGGCCGGCATCGGCTGAAGCTTCTGTTCGTTCAGTTTGTAAGTTACTCTGGTTTTCAACTATTTTGGCAAAACTGAGGGTTGGATTTCCGATATAATCGGTCCGAAATGATGTGAAGGTTCGAATGAAGAAAATTCCGGGTCCAAATCCGAGAGGCAAACTTGCTGAAATGCACAATATATCCAGCCTCTTATTAATAGATGTAGATGTTCACATGCATAAACAGCTTTGCTTCGCGCGAGTGGCAAGCATGCTCTTCTCGTTGATTCCTCGCCACACAGCAACTTGCAGATGCAGCTCCATCGCGCTTCGGCTACTTGATAATGGAAACCTCTTTTTGCTTTTCGCCCCCATCATAAATTTATAAACTTTGTCACATGGTCACAACTACATATTCAGAGCATAGGAAAACCAGTAGGACATTCTCATAGAATAAGTACAGAACATCGGAATGGCCGACCGAAGTGCAAATAACCGTTTTCAGTATACCTTACTATCGTCGAAGTAATCTCAGTCAACTGAAAATTCGCCAAGCGGCAGCATACTGATATAAAAGTGTGCTGTGGCCGCATGTCTCGGTTTTGTTACCTGGAAAATTCGCTTTGGCAGAATCCTCCTTGTTCTCTCTCTCCTTATTTTCCTCGCTCGTCCGCCCCGCACCGACTCTGCAAGGCGAAGCTTATTCGGCGCCGCCAGGATGGCCAACTTCGACGCGATCGACCTGCTGATGCGGTACGAGACGCCGCTGGTGAAGGACATGGAGCCGGACGACGACGTGCTGGAGTGGGTGGCCGCCTTCGTGGGCAGCGAGGGCTTCCAGGACGCCATCAACGAGTTCTGCGGCCAGCACGCGGGCTCGTTCGCCATCCTGCTGACGAAGGGCGGGCCCTCGGCCGCCGACCTGGACGCCGTGGAGCAGTGAGTTGCGCTGCGATAGGGGATTGACTGTCTGCCACGGGGGGGCGAGGGACTGACGGACGGACTGTGCGCTGCGGCAGGACGTGGAAGGAGCTGCACGACGAGTTCATCGACACGGCCAACGCCAGCATCGAGGCGTTCCTGGGCGAGCGCGGCTTCACCATGGAGCAGTACAACGCACGCTGCGAGGAGGAGATGGCACTGTCGGAGGAGCGGCAGCGGCACACGCGCCTGTCGTTCTTCGTGCAGATCCTGCTGGCCTGCTGCGAGTACGAGCAGTTCCTCAACCTCATGAAGCGCGTGGCCGACCCCGAGTACTACGACAAGAAGGAGCTGCAGTACGAGGCCGAGACTCTGGTCTACGAGGCCGAGGAGAAGGGCGCCACCAATGCACAGCGGGCGGTGGGCGCACAGGCCTTTCTGGATTTCTTCCAGGCCAACCCGGATGTGTCGCTGGACGAACTCACGCAGGAATTCCAGAAGAAGATGCAGCTCACGTGAGGCTGGCGACGCCTGTTTGTATCATTTAGCCACCGGCCCCGTCCAGTAATCACAGTAGAGACAGCCAACGAGAGCGATGCACGAGAAGAAAGAGCGAAGTGAGGAAGACACGACGAAGGAGGGCGGCGCGACCATCGGACAATCTTTAAGATGGAGACGGAGAGAGCGTTCTGCCGACCCGCCTCACAGGTACCTAACTCACGAAGCAAGTTTTAAAGTGAAGACTAAAAGGGAGACGCGGTTTTCCCAATCAGGTGGCGTTCACTACGAGCGAGCCCTTTCCTCCTGGCAGCGCAGCCACGTTGAGCAGAGGCGTGTCCGAGTGGATGCAGCACACGAGTTCCACGAGTTCTCGGCGGTCGACTTGGATGGTGGGTTCCGTATCGTCGACCAGGTCTCTCTCACCGCCCTCCTTGTCGTCGTCATCGCGCAAAAGTCGAAGAAGATCGTGCCACACCAGCTCCTTGAAGCGACTTTGTTGATTCCAGCTTCTGTTGGCTTCCTCTTTTGTGCCAGTAGCTGCTCGACACGCGCTGTCATCATGAGCAGCAAGGTTAAGGTAAACGTCGCGTAAGTCGTCAAGTGTTAGGCTCCGCTCGTCGGAATCTGGCCGTGCCGAGCTCCCAAAGCGACGCAAAAAGTCGTGGAGTGTCTGGTTTCCGAGCTGTGATGCTGGCGTCGCGTGCTCGAGTAGATTCAGAAAGCTCGCGAGATCGTCCTTCGAGAGCTCGTGCCGTCCTTCTCGATCGAGACAGTCGAAAACCAACTGCAGGTTGGTGTCGACAGTCGTGGGGCTCAGTGCGGTAGCATCCACGACGGCACTCTCTGCTTGGTGTCGATCCAGTTGCCTCGTGGTCATGGTCAGCACGTATTCGCCAGCACTCAGCGTCCTCACCTCCTAAGGCATGCAAACTCAACAACGTAAGAACCCACGCATGCTCGGAAGGCAGAAGCTGGTGACGAATCTTGAAAGGCCTTGAAGTCTCAGAGCACCCACCTGCTTGCTTAAGACACTGTCGTTGCTGTCTCCTTGCTCCCAACAATCCACTGCCGAATCCATCGCGGCGTCCTTTGTCATGGGAGTCAAGGAGAAATCGTTCTCAACCGAATAAAGGCTCATGCACATACCAGCGTTTGGCTGCCGGCCATCTTCGTCCGCGACGGCCCGACGTCCAGACGCGAAGTGGCGGACGTGAGAGGCAGAGATGACGAGCGTTGATAGCGTGGCCACACTGAGGACGATGGTCAGCGTTGGGGGCTTGCTGCTGCTCTGCAGGAGGATTCGTCGCAATCGCCGCTCGTACCGACGACCCAGCGCAAGGGTGTGCACGGTTGGGGCCAACGCTGCTATCTGCTCCCACGAAAGCCGGAGTCTCGTCGAGTCTCGGCCGAGCTCCAACTGATTCCCCCCAAGGCGATCGTGGAGATGTTTCCTCAGGTGGCCATGGCCATCGTGAAGTACAACAGCAGAGGACGCACTGGGTTCTTCATCACCCAGAGCAGTGACCCGAAAAGATCGGTGGTGATTGTCAACCTCCCCAAAAGAAACGACAACCAGCGACGTGTTGACAGCGCTTGGAGGTGACAGAGCGCGCTGGACCGCGTCTTGCCTGCGTCGTGCTTCATCGACCGAAAGTGGCGCGTCATCCCTTTGCCTAGAATCGCGATACAAGCAGACCCTGCGCGGAAAACGACGCTGGAGTTAGTAGTCTAAGCTAAACTACTGCTACTCGAGACGAGTTGTAGGCGTACCAGGGCTCTCCAGTGAGCTCGCGAAGGACGTGGATCGTCGAAATGCTAGCGATCGCCAAATAGCTGCCTTTCAGCTTCGCGTAGGCCTTGTGGAGGAGCATGGCGTACCATTCCCCCGCTGCATTGCATGGCGTCAAGAGTCCCCGTCCGAGAGGAAAAGCCGGCAGGAACATGTCAATCACGAGATGCCGCCACGCTAGACCACGGTCACAGAGCTTGACGGGGGTGGCGACTGATTCCTCCGGTGGCGATGACGCTCCCAGCGATGGGAACCACCGCCGGAGCCATAGATCGCGCAGGGGCGCAATGAGCGCCATTGCACAGAGGAATGAGTCTTGGCAGGGCAGACCCGACGTAAACGATGCGAACGTGGTGGATTCGGACAGAAGAGATCGCTTGGGACGTTTGCTGGGGATTGTCATGAAAGTCCAGGACGAGTCGACGGCATTGTGCAGATGCTCCCATTTGCAGAGTGAATATACGGAGGTGTCGCTCTCCGGTAACTTCTCGAGTGCCTCGGGTTCGTAGAGAGACGCAGCGGAGGGTGGGAAGCTGGCGTCCACAAACACAGTGCCATATTCGCGAAAGTGCCGGTTGATCTCCTCGCACGCTCTGTTGACCTCTGTGGCGGACAGATGCGGTCGAATCTCCCACTTGCGGAGGTGGCTATATGTGTGGTTGCTGCTCTGCTGTTGTTGCTGGACAATCGTCGCCGCTCTTGTCTGCGCTTCAACAATCGCGTCGAAAGGCGGAGTGGCGTTTGACAGCACAGCGTAGGCCACACGCACGAGTGCGCGCTGTTTCCCTCCCTTCAGCACGTACACCAGGATGCGTCGCTCGAATGGGTGGAGGGTGCAGACAAACGCCAGAGGTTGCGACGTCTTCGCCTTCTCCATTGAGTTCAAGTGATGGCTTTTATCTGACGGGAAGCGCAGATGGATGTTGGCTGATTCGCTAAAGTCGGTGCGGAATGTGACAGTGCTTAGGCCGGCGTTCACAGCGACATACCGAAGTGTAGTGGTTGCGGCATCGGCACCTCCATCGGAGTCAGGGCCCCACTGCGAGTGCGCGCGAAGCTCGGATTGCGTCACGGAGACTGTCACGAGTTCGTGGATGACCTGCATGAGCGCTTCCTGGCCCCACCGGATCGCTCGTTGCCGACGAGGGGGCGCGCTAAAGTCGCGTCTCTTCAAGATCCAAATGGATGGCCAGCGACTTCGTCATGTCCCCCGTGTGAAGACGGTGAACATTCTGAAAATCGTCAGCTCACTGGCAGCTCCTGGTCACTGCGGGTACCATTGGCTCGCAAGTGAGTGTGTGGTGTGCAGTGTGTGGGTTTGCAGAGGCGGCTCCATTCCATTGACCGTGGAGTTGGCGCGTCTATTTTCGCCAACGGCTGCTGGTCGCTGGGGTGTGCGAGCGAAACGAGAAGAGGAAACGGCTTCGGTCGGGATGTGCCGCGACTCTCTTGCCAGGCGCCACCCTCCAGATACAGCAAGTGCACAAAGCACAAGACGCCATGAGCTCGTTAATGCAGCTCAAGGCGCAGAATGAGAGCCGTCTAGCGGTGCGTCCGTCGCTGGCTCGTGTTATCGCTGCTGTTCAGGTGCCCCCGCTCATAAACCTGTGCGCTTGACAACGCAGGAGGAGAAGCGGCTGATTGATCGGCGGCGCAACGTGCTCGTCATGATGCTGCAGCATTGCACAGAGAGCGGCTATCTGCAGACGGCCGAGAAGCTTCAACAGGAGGCAGGAGTGGCGCTCTCCAAGTTCGAGGTCGTCGAGAATCTGGATCTGCTGCGCATTGTACAAGTATGTAAGCAGACCGATGAGGTGTCCGACCACGTGCTGCCCTCGTAACGCATCTCCGCTCGTTCATCCGCCTAGGAATACGAGGATTTCCACGAAATCAAGTTCGGCAAACGACCGAAACTGGTCCGCAGACTGTCGCCGGATGAGCACGAGAGGACAAAATCGGCCAACGACAAGAAATCCGCAGCTGCCGCGAAGAGGAACCGCCGTAACGAGTACACGTCGCCTCATATGCCGACAGAGGCTCGCGTGGAGAACAACGTGGCAATGAAGGCCATGCACTCAGGTTCAAGTCACTCCGCTGACGTTGCTGCTGCTGCTGCAGCCTCTGCCAAATCGGGCAAAGGGAGTGCTCCAGGTCCGGAAGACGACGCGCCCGTGGATCTGGGACTCGTTGGACAGAAGCCGGCGCAGGCGCAGAGTCGAAACGGGAAATCCAGCGGCACCAAGAAGATACCACCCGCAGATGAGCAGCAGCAAGAGGAGAGCATCGAGGAGCGACTGCTGAAGCCTTTGCCGTCCTTCCTGAGTGACTCGGAGTTGCGTCCTCTAGCGGAGACGATCACGCGGGAGATCTTCCAAAAGAACCCAGACGTGCGGTGGGACGACGTCATCGGCCTTCAGGAGACCAAGCGGCTGCTGAAAGAGGCTGTGGTGATGCCACTCAAGTATCCGCAGCTCTTCCAGGGCCTCCTCTCCCCTTGGACCGGCATCTTGCTCTACGGCCCACCGGGCAACGGGAAGACGATGCTGGCGAAGGCTGTGGCCACGGAATGCCGCACCACCTTCTTCAACATTTCCGCCTCGTCGATCGTTAGTAAGTATCGCGGCGACTCCGAGAAGCTCATCCGCATGCTCTTCGAACTGGCTCGGCACCACGCCCCCTCCACGATCTTCCTGGACGAGATCGACTCCCTCATGGGCCAGCGGGAGAGCGGCGGCGGTGGCCAAGAGCACGAAGCCAGTCGGCGCATGAAGACCGAGCTGCTGATCCAGATGGACGGCCTCGCCAAGACCAACGACGTCGTCTTCGTGCTGGCGGCCAGCAACCTGCCCTGGGATCTGGACGCTGCCATGCTGCGTCGACTGGAGAAGCGCGTGCTGGTGGATTTGCCGTCGCCGGAGGCTCGGCACGCGCTGTTTGCGTCTCTGCTGGAGCCCTACACGCCCAGCGACTTCGGCTTCGACGAGGCCGTGAAGCGCACGGACGGATACTCGGGAGCAGACCTGAAGCTGGTGGCGAAGGAGGCCTGCATGGCGCCAGTGCGGCGCCTCATGGGCAGACTGGAAGCCACCGACTGCTCCGAGTCACCGGCAGCCGGCGGCAACCAGCGAAGAGACGCCTCCGCCGCGGAGTGGAGGGAGATGCTGGGCCACGTGCAGCCCGAGGATCTGCTGACGGCGCTGGACAAGACGAAGCCGTCGACGCAGCAGCTGCTGAGGAGGTACCAGCAGTGGCAGACGAAGTTCGGGTCCACCTAGCTGAAGCCATTTTGCAGCGCTCTGTGCGTTCCGAACCCATTGCAGTTGGGGTTGCTGTGTAGCCACTTTGTTTTCTAGGTCCAGAAAACTGGAACCTGGAAGAATATATTAACCGTCAACATAGTATCAACTGCTTGCATATTTCCAGATCCCTGAAATTCCAGCTTTCACTTTCGAGCACACATTCGTGTGTCCCACTCTTCTCGCCATTGTTCACAGAATAGGGTGCTCCCTGTTCACTGAATCTAGGTGCATAAATGACAAAACACGGTCCAGTTTCGTCTCCACCCAGCCTTCTTCCTGTTCGGTGACCCACCTTGTTTCGGTACTCTTGAAACCCAGAAATCATATCGCGGATCCCAATCCGCGCAGGAGCAAGCCCGCGATGGGAAGTGTTGCCTTCGTCTCCGCTGCTTGCCGCATGCGTACCTTTCCCTGGGGCGCCACTCGTTAATCCGCCCGCTGGCAGGCGCCGCTCCTCTCTCCTCGCACTCCCCGCTTGCGATGGCGCGCTGCTCGCTGCATGGCTGGCGGCGTGTGCTGCTGGCGCTGCTCTGGAAAAACTGGAAGCTGCTGTTCCAGCGCAAGAACCCGTGGGCCACGGCGCTGGAGTTCGCGTGTCCGTTGCTGGCGCTGCTGCTGCTGGGCTGCTGGGGCGCATTGGCGACGACCCGAAGCGTACCCGACGGCTGGAGCCGAGAGCGCGAGGGCTTCGGTTACGACAGAGCGGACGGCAGCAACGACGCGTTCACGCGCATGTGGGACGGGCTCTCGTCGAGCAGCAGCTCCAACGCCGTCGGTATTAACCTCTTTACCGGCGTGAGTGACCACAGACCGGAGTTCGCCTTCCGCGAGACCACGATGGCGGGGCTGCTGCTCACAATGGTGGGCCACACGCGACAGGATCTCGCTCGCTTGGGCGTCTCCGACGACGCGGCGGCTGCGAGCTGCGTCTACCAGATGCTCTCGGAGGGGCGAGTGAGTCAGAACGCCTCGGCCGCGAACGCGCTGCCCGTGAGCTGCAGCGGCCTGGTAGCGCCGCACAAGATCGCGCTGGTGCCCGATACGGCGTTCACGCGCGAGTACTTCCTGGCGAGTGTCTCGCGCTGGCATCCGCAGCTGACACTGGCGCTTTCCTCCGGAAACGAAAGCCTGGCGCTGACGATCCCTGCTTTGGCAGACGTTGTCACCTTCTTCGATGACGAGGATGCCCTCGAGCGGTACGTGACCGCGAAGCAGTACGGCGCCAACGCGTCGTACCCGAAGCTGCACGCGGCACTGGTGTTCCAGGACTTCCCGACGGACGAAGACTCGTTCGGAGAGGCTGCACAGTCCCTGACGTACTCGATCCGCATGAGTGTGGCCGCTGGACACGCCGTAGACACCGCCCACTCGTCCCAACAGCTGTGGGATCCAATGCGAGACCACCACATGCTGACGGAGGACTACCGGATCTACGCTCGCGAAGGCTTCGCGACGCTGCAGACGCTCGTGGGTCGGTTCCTCAATTGCCGTCCCGCGTGGGACGCCACTGGCGACGACAACAGCACCACGTGTCTACAGGAAGACTCGGTCGCTACCAGTAGCAGCAACAGCAGCAGCGAAGCTCTTGACCTGGATGCGAGGCTGCTGGATGTCGTTGGGGACGACGACAGTATTTACGACAACTGGCAGATGGTGCGCTCGTTGCGGGCTGCAGTCGACGCCAATTCGACGGTGAACTCGTCTGCAGCCTTCGACTTCAACGTGACTGCCTTCGTGGCGAACACAGAGGCAGGAGCTGCTCTCCAGGAGGCGCTGCTGACGCCGCTGCGTCAAATGCCGCAGCCGTATTTTGGCGCGCGGTCCTTCCCCATGCCGGTGTCAGCTATGGAATCGTCCAACTTCTACGAGCGGGCAGAAAAGCCCTTCCCCATGCTACTCACCATCTCGTACGTGTACACCGTGGCTATGATGATCGCCACGTACATCGACGAGGCGGAGTCGCACACGCGGGAGTATCTGCGGGTGCTGGGCGTCCGCGAACGGTTCGTGTGGATGTCCTGGTACGGGACGTATGGAGTCACTCTCTTCGTCGCGTCGCTGCTACAACTCGTGGTGGTCTCCGCCTTCTCGCTGTTCCCCAACAGCAATGCGTTCCTAGTGCTCGCGCTGCTGACTCTGTACGCGTGGAGCTTGTGGTGCTTCGCGTTCTGCATCAGCGCCTTCTTCTCGAGCGCTCGCACGGGTTCGCTGGTGGGAATCTTCTTTGTGGTGACGATTCTCTTCCTCGAGGAGCGTCTGTTAGCCTACGGGGGCAACGCGTTTGGCTTTCTGCCTCAACTCGCGATGGCCAAGGGATTCAAGGTTCTTCTGGCCGCGGAGAGCGTACAGCGAGGAATCGACTTCAGCAACGTGAACGAGTCCTTCCGCTCCGAGAGACTGGGCGGCTGCCTGGCCTTCTTGCTGCTCGACTGCTTCCTCTACACGCTGTTCGGACTCTACTTTGACCGCGTAATCCCCAAGGGCGACTACGGGTCGAGAGGCAGAATAATAGAGCAGTGGTATTTCCCATTGCTGCCGTCGTTCTGGAAACGCAGCTTTCGGAAAACGACGGTAAACAAGAAGAACGGCGACGAGTCGGGTGGAAACAGTCCCGCCATGGTCCCAGAGTCCATGTTGGTGGGCAGATATGGCCACTTGACACGCGGGCGAAGAGAAGGGCGAGGTCTGGCGCACATCCTGAGCCAAGAGGAGCTGGACGCCTCGGGGGGAATCGGATTGTTTTATGCGTCGACGTCATCCACCGCCACCCAACCCGCTTTGTCGCGTCCCGTCACGGTCGCCGAGATGAAGAGCAGCCTCTGTCTGCACCGCGTGACGACGTACCTGCCCACCCTGGCGGGCCAGAAGACACTTCTGCACAACATTAACGTGGCGCTTCCCCTCGGGGGGATTTCCTGTATCGTTGGCGCGGCAGGAGCGGGGAAGACCTCGCTCATGTCACTACTGACGCTGCGCACCGAGTGCACGACTGGCGACGTGACGTTCGATGATTTCTCGTGGACGAAGCACCCCCGACTCGTAAGCAAGATGCTGGGACTCTGTTTCCAACAGAGCGTGCTGTTCCCAGACCTCACGGTGCTGGACCATCTGCGGTTTTACGCCAAACTCAAGTCTTTTGAGAGTAGCACGAGTGCGAAGAGCGAGATTCGCCATCGGCTGGAAGAGTTTGGGCTTTTGCACCAGCGGGACGTGCAAGCGAAGCACCTGGCGAGTGGGGCGAAGAGGAAGTTGACGGTAGCAATCGCGCTTCTGGACGACTCGCGCATCAAATTTGTCTTGTTGGATGAGCCCACGCGTGGGATGGATCCGTACAGCCGGAAGCGCACGTGGGAGGTCTTGAGGCGCAATCGTCAGGCAGGTCGATCGATTATTCTGACGACGCAAGACGTTGAAGAAGCGGAAGCGATCGGCGACGAGATTGGGATTCTGGCCAACGGCCAGCTGGTCTTCTTCGGCACGGCGGATCGACTGAAGGCCAAGTTTCGGATGGGGTACACGCTAACACTGCACAAGATGGCGGGTCGCTTCCAGGAGGAGGTGGTGACGGATCTGATCACTTCGCTGTGTATCCACGCAAATGTGCGCGTGGTGACGAACACAGCGACGCAGTTCGTTGTCTCCATCCCGGCAGAGAACAGTGCCTGCTTCCCAGAGCTTTTCCAGCGGTTGGAGACCCAACGCCAAACTGTGTTCGGCGTCGGGGAGTACCACTTGTCCATGGCGACACTGGAGGACGCGTTCCCGACTGTTGTGAACGTTCTGGCCTCTCCCGTTACGCTGGCAAGCAGCGAGTTCCTGTCGTCCCACGACGATGGCCACGTCACGCGCTTGAACGTTTCAGGGATCGAAGAACCGCACGGGCGAGTGGAATCCGCTTCTGCCCCCAATTCCACTGAAAGGGAGGCAAGATCGGGGCGTCGCATCATGCGAGCTATCTATGAAGACATGACTGTCATCTCCAGGCAAGTGCTCGTGCTGATGGAGCAGCGACTACGCGTGCTGAAGCGGGAGGTTCGCTCGACCTTTTGCGTGGTGGTGCTCCCAGTGGCGTTGGTTTTCGTGTTGATGGCGCGCATTGGATCGTTCGAGGTCGACTTCGACTCGCCGCCTCTCCAACTGAACGCAATGGCATTGGCAAAGGAGATGAAGGACGTCGGGGACGTTCACGTGCCCTACTATTGCCTGTACGACGACCGGCGCGGAACGAACGAAAGCGCACTGTGTGAAGAGACTTTCCAGACGTCGACATGGGACAGTGCCAGTCCGTTGGATATCCCGACGAGCAGTTTGCCGACTTGGGCTGTCGTCGAATCAAATGGCAGCGCCACTGGGAACGGATCCGTCGTCGTCTTTGGCGTCACCTACGACGAGGAGGCAGCAAGTTCGAACGTCTCTGCTTCCGATGGAGACGCTAGAGTCCTTCAAATGGCAAAGCTGCTGTTCGACCAAGGATTCGACCGCTCCGGAGCTTCAGTCGCGAACCAGTTCGCTGCGTTTCTCGTGTATTCCTCCGAAGTGGGCAATCTCTTCGGTTACGATCTCCTCGTCAACACGTCCAGTAGCCATGCCAGCGGGATCTTCAAGGCGCAGATGGACCAAGCCCTGTACCAAGCGCTCAACGGAGATGCAAGTCTCCGCTTAACCGTGAGCAACCATCCTCTCCCTCTCGCTGAAGACGAGCAGCTGGTCGTAGCTTCAGAGAAAGAAGGGGTGACGGTGAACGCCTTCCTGGTCCTGCTGGCGTTTTCGTATCTGCCGGCGGCCATTGTTGCTCGGTTGGCGCGCGACAAATCCGCTCTCAGCAACACGAAGCACCAGCAGTTCCTGGCTGGCATGCGTGTGTCTGCATTCTGGCTAGCGAACTACGCAGTCGACTTGCTGGTGTATTTGGCATCCGCGACGATTTTGGTGATCGCAGTCGCTGCGTGGGACACGTCGTCATGGGTGAAGAGCACGGGAGACGGAGCGGAGGCGCCGATGGGGGCGACAGTGACGCTGTTCGTGCTCTTTGGGCTGGCCGTCTGTCCGTTCGCGTACGGCGTCTCCTTCTGGTTCCGGGCGGGGGGTCCGAGCGTCCGATTCGCGCGAATTCACGCGTTTTTGCTGTTTGCCACGCTGAGCTTCTCGCTCTTCGTTATCGTCGGTCCAATTGGTCGCATTGGTGTCGGCTTGAGAGAGTTTCTTCAGGATTTCTTCAGCTTTGCGCCGCACTTCGCGCTGGGGTACGGACTCCATATGCTAGCCGAGCAGCAGAGCGCTGAGGTTGTCGGTTCGTCGGAAGTGTCGACGTTCGGTGGACCCTTTGCTGGCAACGTCACGGGCGTGTCCATCCTTTACTTGGCGACCACCGCTGCGTTATACCTGGGCCTCGTCCTGGCGATGGAGGTAGCGCTGACGTTCCCGGACGCTCGCGCCTTCTTCGCGAGATCGCCATACAGCCCTCCATCTCTTGACGGTGACGACGGGGCAGACGCCCAAGCGGACGCAACGAGAGAAGAGGCCGTCCAGAAGGAGGCGGAGCGAGTTTCTGCCCAGCTTGAAGCGGGGCCAGCTGAGCGAACGGATGCGATTCTCGTCCACCAGCTCACCAAGGTATTCGAGAAGAGCAGTCGGCAGAAACGAGTCCCCGTGTTGAAGACGCTTTCCTTCGGCGTGGCGAAGGGGGATTGCCTTGCCCTCCTCGGAGTAGAAGGCAGCGGGACGTCGACGCTGTTGCGAATCCTCAGCGGCGAGATCCTCCCTTCGTCTGGGCGCGTCCTCATCGATGGGAAAGATGCGGTCTGGTCGCATCGTGCGCTGCGCGAGAGCCGCAGCGTCGGGTACTGCCCAGCCGGAAACGGCACGCTGATAGACGCGCTGAGTGTGTGGGAGCATCTCCTCTTGCGCGCGCGCTTGAAGGAGCTCGGACGTGATACGGCATCCTGCCGTGCTGTTGCAGAAGACATGCTGGTCTCCATGGACTTGCGGTCGGTGCAGAACCGCCTCGCAGGCAGCCTCCAGGCTGGCGAGCAGCGGCGTCTGTGCCTCGCGTTGGCTTTGCTCGGTGCGCCACCGGTGGTCCTACTCGACGACCCAACGCGCGGCTTGGACAATGAGACCCGCCAGTCGGTATGGGACGCGATCCGGAGCTGTATCGCCACGCAGCAGGGCGGAGCCGCAGTGGTGGTGGCCACCTCGAGTCTGGAGGAGTGCAGGGCCCTGAGCTCCAAAGTGGCCATCCTGCTGGACGGCGCTCTGGCGTACTTCGCCTCCTACGCGGAGCTCGAGCGGCGCTTCGAATACGGCTGGGTGCTGGACGCCAAGGTGGCCGATCCGGCGGAGAGCGAGGTGGAGGATCTGGTGTGGGCAAACTTCGAGGGCGACCCGACCGAAGCGGTCGTCGCGGACAGTGAGGTGGCGG
The DNA here is from genome assembly GCA_001712635.2 of Nothophytophthora sp. Chile5. Taxonomy (NCBI): domain Eukaryota; phylum Oomycota; class Peronosporomycetes; order Peronosporales; family Peronosporaceae; genus Nothophytophthora; species Nothophytophthora sp. Chile5. The sequence goes on from MBAC02008881.1 coordinate 29,943, forward strand.
CGACATGCGCGAAGCTGGGCCACCCTGACTGGACCGACCGACTGGACGCGGCGCACCCGACAGGCCGCTGGGTCGCGGGGATGCTGGCGCGCGACGGACTGGTGTCCGCGCACACGTTCTGCGGCTGGTGGGCCGGCGAGGAGCGCTACGACGTCCTGCTCGACGCGGTGGAGCAGGCGTTCGGGCAGGAGTACGTGCAGCTGCTGCGGCGCGAGCCTGCGTCGTGTCAGTTCCACCTGGCGCTGGAGGACGCCGAGCTGAAGCTGTCGCAGGTGTTCAAGACGCTGGAGAGCGTCAAGACGCGCACGCAGAGCATCCGCGAGTACGCGGTGGCGCCCTCGTCGCTGGCGCGCGTGCAGGCGACGCTGGCGCTGCGGGCCCGCGCGAAGCGGGAGCTGCGCTTCGTCAACGAGCAGTCCGGGTAGCAGCAGGCCGCATGTGAACGGCCGAGCAAGTGACTCTTGGAAGGGCAACTGTAGCCATGTGTCCGAAGCGAGCACGGCCTTCAAATCGGGTCATGTCAGTCAAACGGGGTTGTTTTGTGTCATCCGCCCTAGCCCTGATCTGCGTCTTCCGGTCACGATTGGTTGGCGTGCAAAGTTCATGGGCTCCAGTTAAAGCGCGCTTAAACGCGGCTCGCCTCGGTTTGGGCTTCGCGCCCCAACCACACACGACCAGATTTAAGCGCGACTTGGCATCCTGCGCGCCGCGCCATTCCTCGCATTCTACTGCACTACCTCATCGACATCTAACGCAAAAATGGTAAGCGACGCGTCTCGTTCTGCGGCCGCGTCTCGGCTGGTTGCGGGCGCTTGGGGGCCGCCGCCACAGACAGGAGATGCTCAGGCGGGCGCTGACACCCGCGCTTAGGCGCGGAGGAGCGCTGGGAGGGAGGCGGCGCGGCCAACAGGGAGCGGCTTCGAAGCGCTGCGCAGGGAGCTTGCTGGCTCGTTGGCTGAGGTTGCTGCGGGCAATTGGATCGCGCGAGCTCCCTGCGCCAGCTGCTCCTCCTTCCGACCGCTCTCCGCCTGCTCCAGCCACCCAGCGCCCGGGTCTGCATTGCGCATGTGTGGCAATAGCCTCCAGAAGTCTGACGAGTGTTGGTTGCTGTTGCTGCTTGACAGGATGCCCCTCGTGACTACATGCTGGCTAAGGTCGTGAACGTCCTCGGACGCACCGGCAACACGGGTAACGTGACCCAGGTGCGCGTGGAGTTCCTGCAGGACGACAAGCGCAAGATCATCCGCAACGTCAAGGGCCCCGTGCGCGAGGGCGACATCCTGTGCCTGCTCGAGTGGGAGCGTGAGGCGCGTCGCCTGAGATAAGTGCAGCGATCACTTCCGCAGCGGCAAACGAGCGACCAGGACGACCAGCGCAGCCAGGGCGAGAGCGAGCGGAGCAGACCAACTTGTTGCTGGGCGTCTGCGATGCCTCTCTCCTCCTCGTTCTTCCGGTGGAGTTTCGTCGGCGTTCGCGCGTTGGGCTGCAGCATTTTGGCTTCGACCGCTTCGGCAGACAGCGGGAGGACCGGAAGAAGGGGACGAGGGCGTCGGTCTTTTGGTAGGACGATTTAATTCGCGGTAATATTTCGATGAGAACAAACCCACGGCTGCTGGCAGATTGGCCTGGTGGCAAAGCGCCTGCTCTTGATTTGGTGGGAGGTCGCGAGGCGAGGGGGCGTGACGAAGCTTCGCAGCCTTCGCTTGGCTTTCCTCCAGCGTTAGCTGCTATTGTCTTGTCTCCATGGCGGGGCGATCGAAGCGAACCAAAGCCGGGAGATCATAATACGCGCTACCTACTCTACTCTACACCACACCTCCACGAGTCCACTCGGCCTCCGCATCAGCTGCCAAGCCAGTCCAGCAGAGGATTGCCGCTTCCGATCGCCCGGCCTCTCGTTGGCGCTCTCGCTGGGCACGTGAGGTGTCGCCGCTGCCCCTCTCGGCCTATACACATTCCCATACGTTGATGAGCTTGTCGACGCCGCCCGAGATGATGAGCGGCAGACTCGGGTGGACGTCCAGACACGTCACGAAGTGGCTGTGCGCCTCGTCCAGCGTCCGCACGCAGCGACCCGTCTGGACACCAAGCAAGCAAGCAAGAGCAGATCAGCAGGAGGTCCAGCCTCCCGAAAGAACGAACAGCCAGCCACTCATCCACAGCCAAAGACCCACCTCAATGTCGAACACGCGGACGGTCTTGTCCTCCGCGGCGCTGATCGCGTACTTGCCGCTCGGGTGGAAGCGCACTTCGCGCACCCAGTTCTCGTGGCTGGCGAACAGCATGAGCTGCATGCCGCTGAAGGCTTCCCACAGCCGCACCGTGCGGTCGCGCGACCCGGACAGCAGGAACTTGACGCGTCGTGGCTGGCCAGCAGCAGCAGGAGTAGACACCCCGACCATGGCGACCGCTCCGGAGGGCTCCCCTGCCGCGCTGCCGCTGCTGCTGGACGCCGGGGAGCTGCCCCCGGTGGGGAAGGCAAACGCGCCCGTGGCCGCCAGCTTCTTGGCGTGCGCGCGCTCGATGAGCTGCTCCTGCGCGCTCTTGGCGAACACGACGCTCTCCACCACGTGCTCGTGCTCGCGGATGGACTGCAGCACGCGCATGTGCTGCAGGTCCCAGAAGAGGATGGAGCGGTCGTTGCCGCAGGAGGCCAGGAACAGCCCGTCGTCGCTCACCGCCACGGCGCGCACCCAGTCGCTGTGGCCGGCGTTGAGCGTGCTGACGCAGTAGCCCGTGGAGAGCTCCCAGACCTTGATGGTGTTGTCGCGCGAGCAGGAGAACAGGCGGTCGCTGGCCACGCCGCCCTCGCGGTCCGGGCCGAACACGACGCCGCACACGTTGTGGTCGTGGCCGCGCAGCGTGCGCAGACACTCGTAGTCGCCGTCGCTGGAGAAGTCCCAGAGCTTGATGGACAGGTCGGCGGACGTGGAGGCCAGCAGCGCGCCCGAGCCGTTGAAGGCCGCGGACTGCACGAAGTTCGTGTGGCCCTTGAGCGTGCGCTCGTACTCGCCCGTCTCGAAGTCCCACACCTTGAGCGTGGCGTCGTCGCTGCCCGAGACGAGCACGCTGAAGACCGGGTGGAAGGCCACGCACGTGATGGGCGCGCGGTGGCCCGACAGCGAGAACTTGGCCGGCGCGCGCGGCAGGAACTCGGCACGCGGGCGGCCGCCCAGCGCGTCGCGGCGACTGACGACGCCGCCGCCCAGCTTGGCGTTCTCCTCCAGCTGCGCCACTTTGGTCTCCAGCTCCATGACCTTGCGCTGCAGGCGGATGACCGACGTCCACTTCTTCTCCAGCAGCTCCGCGTGCTTGCCGTCGCTGGACTTGGCCACGTCCGCCTCGCGCTCGAAGGCCGCCGCCGTGTCGGCGAAGCGCTCGCCCATGCCCACGAGGTAGTCCAGCATGGCCTGGTGTCTGCCACATACAAAAAGCAAGTCAGACGGAGGCCAGCACGCGCGCGCAGGCGGAGCAGAGGGCCGCCGCGTACAGGTCCTGGCGCTGCTTGTCCGTGAGCACCATGGCGTCCGTCTTCTCCAGCGCCCGACTGTCTTGATATAGGCGGTGACGCTAAAAGAAGAGCCACGCAAGAAGGAGGGTACCAGGAAAGTGGCACAGGGAAGGGAGGGTACTGCTGACCGCTTCAATAGAGGCGTGCGTCCTTGTGCTTCGGTGGGCGACAGTAGTTGGAGTGAAGTACCGTACCAGACGGAAAAGTCGCCCCTATCAAGGACTGAACAGAATGGGTTCTCTCGGTAGTAACGATCTTTCTTCTGAACTGCTGCCAGTAGCTACTGGAGTAGAAGTACTATCGCCTTTCTGTAGTAAAATACTACAGCTACAGTACTATTTTCTGCTGGTGTCGTGAGTTCGGGAGTGTCCCTCCAACGCTACCACAACCCCGCGTTTTCCCTCAGACTTCTGTCAGCGGAGCTGGTTGCGGCCAGCCATGCCTCAGTTCCTTGGAGGCAGATGCCGCTGCCAGCGCATGACGCATCTGGCCAGAGTCTCGTGGCTGGAATCCACCAAAACGCCTCACACCGTGATGGCGTTACCTGAACCTCGGCCGCCATCAATGTGACCTGTCGAAATAGCAAAAAGGGCTCCGTCCGTGTCTATTGAAAGATTGGCCTCCAGGATTAAAGTTAATCCGGACACGGCCTGGAGGCGAGTGCTTGGGTTGGTTGCTTGGTAGATGCTTCCCCGTTCAAATCCCAAGCACGGCGTGGTCCCACTTGGGTCATGCCACCTCCTTTTCGACGCGCGAGTTGGCAGGCCTCCTCACTGAATGCGGTAGGGTAGAGAGCTCCGCTCGCTGGTCTCGTGCGCGGAGTTAGGGAAATGGCCGAGTGGCTTGCTGGCGACCCCTCAGTAGCGAATGGAGCGGAGGTGCCTGTACTTTGCATTGATCCGGCCAGTGCGGGAAGCTCGAGCACCGCGAGGCGAGTGCTCTGTCATTGCGGCAACGGCGACGCGAGCGAGAAATAATGTTGAACGCCTCGCCTTGGTTTTGTCTGTTCGGACTTTTGAGTGGATCAGATGGCGCCGCGGAACCCTGCGGTCGCCAGCACTTTTTGCTGGACGTCGTGGTAGAGGCCGTGCACCTCTTGCTTGACTTCGTTCCAGTATGGAACGAGAGCTTCGCGTCGGTCGACCCATAGGTTGCGAAGTCCAAGGCGAGCGTGGAAGGTGCAACGCTCGCTCAATATCCAGTCGCAGCATGGCCAGATGGCTTGGTCGTCTTCTGGTCGCAGGTTCTGAATTGCGCGTCCGGTTTGCTTGGGTGTAAAGTGCCGTAAAGGTGGCGGAACGAGTCGCGGTGGCTGCTGACAGGTCCCTTCATTCCCCAATTTTCCCACTGTCCGAGAAGTCTCAGGCTCCGTCTTCCCTCACAGATCTCGACAGCTACGATGGTTCGCATTGTGGGCGCTTCTCTTCCTCTCGCCATCGCGGGCGCCTCCATGGCGCTGCTTGCGACGGTCTCCAACGGCTTCACCTTGACCATCACGAACGCCTGCTCTTCGGACATTGAGCTCTACACGCGTCTGGCCAGCGTCTACACGGACGCGAGCGAGACGCTGGCGGTCGGCGCCTCGGTGGACAAGACCATCGAGAAGGGCTACGAGGGTAACTTCCGCAACGGCTCGGACGACGCCGCCACGCTGGTGGAGTTCGCCACCAAGGGCGACTTGGACCTGGCGTGGTTCGACATTGGCATCATCCCGCCGCGTCTCGACGCTGGCTACGAGTACTGCACGAGCCTCGCGGAGTGCCAGCAGCACTCGGATAGCGGCATCGGCTACAACACGCCCGTGCAGGTCACGCCCCAGTCCAACACGGACGGCGACAACTGCCGCCAGCTCACGTGTCTGGCCGACGGCTGCGCGGACGCTTACAACTACCCGACGGACGACAGCAAGACCCACTCGTGCCCCATGGCCACGAACTTCGTGATGACGTTCTGTCCCTCGGGCGACTCGTCGACGACGACTGTCACCACCTCGGGCTCGGCTTCGGCCAGCCAGGAGACGACTGCTCCGGTGACGGAGGTTCCTGCCACTGAATCCCCTGCGACGGAGGCTCCTGCCACTGAGGCTCCAGTGACGGAAGCTCCCGCCACAGAGACCCCTGCTGCCTCGGAAGACGGCCAGGGAACGGTACACTCCGATACTGCCGCGGCTGAGGCGACCGATGCTGCGGTGACGCCAGCGCCGACCGATGCCACAGTGACGCCTGCGCCGACGTCTACGGACGGGCAGACGGCCGAGGCGACGCCTGCTGCCACGCCTGCCGCCACCAAGTCCAAGTACTGCGTGTAGGAGCCTGTTGGCTCCCCTCATAGGAGGACTCGAAACAAAGAGCTGGCATAGGACCTAGCTATCCGGATCACATCCCTAGAAATGTCATTGTTGCTCGTGTACACTAGCCCACTCCTTCAATGCACAGACACTTCACCCTCTACTTGCATCTGCGTCTTGTGAGGCAACTGCTGTCTTCAACTTGGCCATCAAAACCGATCACTTACCTTCCAGTGTTGTTGACGAAGCATTACCGGTATACCGGCTATATTGCATCTTCCTTGCGTGCTGGTTGAACTAGAAATCGGAGTAGCCAACGCCAGCCGCACACAGCAAGATAAGATGGCGCTGAACGCCGCGTCCAAGCGCCTCGGGCGACTGCTGCCGAGCTCCAGCGTGCTGTTCGTGTGCGACGTGCAGGAGGTTTTCCGCGGCAAGATCTACCAGCTCCCGACCGCCATCCACGGCACGAACACGATGGTAGCAGCCGCCGTTGTGTGCGGTTGAGGAGAAAACCTGATAGCTGAGGGACTGGCCGCTGTGTGTTCTGTGCAGGTTTCGGCGGCGAAGCTGCTGGATCTCCCCGTGGTGGTGACGACGCAATACGCGTCTCGACTGGGCAGCACCGTGACGGAGATCACGAAGAACCTGGAGGACGCCAAGGACGTCGCCGTGTTCGACAAGATGAAGTTCTCCATGCTGACCCCCGAGGTGGACGAGTACCTGGCGAGCAAGCTGTCGAGCCGCAAGTCGGTGATTCTGTGCGGCATCGAGACGCACGTGTGCGTGCTGCAGACGTGTCTGGATCTGCTGGACAAGGGCTTCGACGTGCACGTGGTGGCGGACGCCGTGTCCAGTTCCTCGAGCTTCAACCGCTCCATCGCGCTGGACCGCATGCGCCAGTCCGGCGCCTTCATCACGTCCGTGGAGACGGCCATCTTCCAGCTGGCGAACGACGCCAGCAACCCGGAGTTCAAGGGCGTCTCGAAGCTCATCAAGGAGCACCTCAAGGCCGAGAACGGCTTCGACTCGGCGCGTCTCTGATGAGGGAGGGGTGTGCATGGGTAAAGCGCACAGGTCAACAACGTACGTACGTCGCACAAGATAGCGTGTCAAGCGCCACGTACCCGCTCAACACTGAAAGAAGAAACACGAAGGCACATTGCGTCGTATTGCTTGCAGCTCTATTGCTTGTGGAAAAAGTGTAGCAGGGTCTTTCCGCTGCTGCCGGGTGACGTCTTCCTGCCCGTCTGTCGTGCACGGCTGGTTGACGTTTTCGTCGTCGGTCGGGGCCTCTTCCTAGCTTCAGTGGCAGATGCCACAACCTCGCGAGGATTTGCTGTGGAGAAGGATCGCGCGTGCTTCGCTACCAGGTCTTTCATAGACGTCGCCTCGAGTTTTGGCGGCTTGATCACTGTTGGGGTTGGCGATATGCGTCTTGAGGGCGCTGCTGATATAACAATTGAGATTTCTCGGCCAAACACGCTCTTGATGGAGCGCTTCTTGCCCACGGCATCAGCTGATACGGTGGAAACGTGTGGGTGCAGCGACACGTTGCTAGGTGGCGCTGGCAACTCAGCGGGTGCTTTCGTTGGGTAGGCACTGATCAGGCTGCGGAGCGACGTTTCTCGTTGATGCGCCTGCGAGCGCTGCTTCAGCTCCATTTGCTCGGCCGACAGCGTCGTCACGGGGGTGGAGTTGCTAGCTGCTCGACGGGTTATCTGCGTGGGAAATCCTCCCTCCTCGATTTTCTGCATCAGGCCAGCGTATGTCTCGCTCGATTCTCCCGACCCGTTCGCATCCTCAGCAAAGGACGCGTCGTTGTCGGAGATTTCTTCTCGTCGCACTGGAAACCCCGTGGTCTGTGGCGACTGGCTCTGGTGCAGAGTGCTGCCATCTGACAGCTTGCGGAGCGTCCGAGCACAGACGTCGCCCTTGTAGATCTGCTCCACCAGCACACGCGAGCGCACTTCCCCGAGGAAGCTGGTCGCCAGCGTCGCGCCTGCGTGCAGATCTTCGTCCGGCGCTGTCAAATCAAGTTCTGATCCGTCCGTGGACGCTGCAAGACCCAGTGACTCTCGCGCACGCTGCAGAATGTCCGGGAAACAGTTGTCGTGTCCGGCGCCGACGAGGAACTCGCAGCTCCGTCTCGTCGGGTTGAACACGAGATGATGGAAGAAAATGGCTTCCGCCTTCGCGAAGCGCTGGATGAAGTCGGGCGGGATGTTCGTGCCTGAGCTCGAGAGTTTGCTCACCAGCCGCGGGATCCGCAGGTGGGAGGGAGCCCCTCGGTAATTGAAAATGTGCTTCACCGCCGTCTGCCAAAGGACACACAAGCAAGTAAGGGCTATGCTGCCAGGGTGTGGGTGGAGGAAGGCACAAGCAAATGCACGAAAGCAACACGCGTATCAGGCTTACCGCGAAGCCCACATTAGGAAGCGAGTCGATGAAGTCGCAGCCGGCCAGAACGCACACCTGGACGAGCATCCGCGTGGCTTCTTTCTCCCCCGACGTGAGGAAATGGATCTTCTTCAAGAACGGGTTGGCTGTGCAACAAAGGATAGGGACATTTCACGCTTAGTTCCCAGGATCGATGATCAAGATCTGGGCCATCGGCCGATACGAGGAGCAGCTACTCACACGAAGCCTTCGACTTCTTGTGGAGAATGGCGCGCGACACAGCCTATCACAAGGAGCAAGCGAAAGCAAGGCGCGGTGTTGAGGGCTGTGATCACGATGTAGGCCATACCCACAGCGCAGAGGGGATGGCAGTTTATGGAAGCGCCAGAACAGTGGAAACTGCTGCCGATCTCACCTGGGCAGAGCCATTGTCGTCCAGCTTGACGAGCACGGGGCTAGAGACCTTGGCTGTGACGCAGTAGACCACCACGTCCGAGTCTTCCGTGACGATCCCGGCCGCCAAGCCTTCCTTGCACATCCACACCATCTGCGCGTCGGCCTCGAACGGTGCCACAACGAACGGAACGTTGGCGACGCGCAGCGCGGCCATCACGGTGGCGATGATCTCCTGGGTGATCGACACTGACTGGGCGGATGGCAAACACAACAGCGACGCATCAGAGCGATTGGCTTGAGCCACCACAGATGCATGCAAGGGAGACAGATGAAGGAGATAGATACCCTTTGGAAGTGCTGGTAAGCCTGGCTCAGCTCGGCCTGACGATCTGTGCCTTGCAGTCTCTTGGAGGCGGCCATGGCCTGGAGCGCGCGCTTGCGGTTGTCCTCCTTGTAGCTCTGTCGCTTCTCGTGAGTGGAAGCCTGCAGTACCAATACCATGGTGCGCAGCACATAGTTAGCACGAGAGAAGCGCCTGTGGTGCTCCAGCGTAAGGCGAGGTCAGGTCAGGGACGAAAATGTCGCGCACCTTGAGCGGGAGTCGCTGGCCGTCAAACACGAGAATGACTTTGCCCACACCGCAGCCGCGCATCATGTCCACTTTGCGCAGCATGTAGCGGACGTACGTGTCTGTTTCCCGTCCCGTCGACAGGTCGAAGGCGCAGCCGTAGCACCTGCGTCGCAGCAATAGATCAGTTCCAGGTCATCGCTCGTCTAGACGACGCACAGTCGCAACTTACGCTTTGTGCAGCCACGACAGCGCGTCCACCACGAGCGTCTGGCCTGCGAACTGCCACAAGTGCGTGTCGTCCACGACCTCGCGAAGCTGTCGGAGAAACCCGTCGATGCCCATGCTGTTGATGGCAGGAAGCGTGATGCAATCCTGAACAGACGTCGCTCTGATGGCCAAACGCAACACCTTTGGCGGGAAAAGTACCACTTCAATACCGGTATATTGGGTTTGCTTTCGGACCGCATACGCAGGTAGCGTCGATGCACAACGCTCGTGATGACACGCAGGCGTCACGTGTTTTTGTTCTGAAGTGACGGAACTTCCCGTCACAAAACACTTCTATTCGGGTGGGTTGCACGAACAAACCTTCTATTCGGGTAAACTGGGGTAAACAGATTTGGACCATGGAGCTCTTCACATCAGATCACGCGGCAAAGTCAAACGCTCGAAGAGAAGGAAGGCACGCAACTCGCTCGGCCATGCAGAACCAGGGCGGCTTCGGCGGCGGCGGGGACGGAGACCTACCGTCCTCGCTGCCCTCTTACATGCCTCCGGCATCTCAGGGCGGCGGCGGCGGTGGCCCCACGGGCCTGCCGTTCGGGTACAACCTACTGAACCAGAGCGGCGGGAAGACGGAAGGAGACGCTGCTGGCTCCTCTTCTGGTTCTTCGCAGCGGCTGGGCCAGTGGAAGACACCGGGCCAGTTCTTGTACATGGGGAACGGGAGTCGACCAGTTGGCGGGAACAAGGATGGAGCCAATGAGAACACGCAGTCGAGTCCGTCTTCGGGGATGCGCAGCATGTCGTTCCAGGACGGCGCCACGCCCCCCGGATACCAGATGCTGAGTGGCGCAGGCGGCGATAAAGCGGACAGCGGGGCAGTCATGGCACTGAAGCTCGGCCGGCAGGACGGCGTGACCAACAGCCAGATCTCGGCGGCGCAGTTCGCGGCCAGCACGGGCGGACTGGCCATGGACACCGCGCTGCTGGCGCGCGTGAGTGGCACGGACCCGGCGATGATGGGCTCGGAGGAGATCAAGCAGATCATGCGCACTCCCGACCTGCTGTCCATCTACCAGAAGCTTCAGGAGGAAGACGACCGAAGGCAACGACGACTGGAGCGCAACCGTGCGTCGGCGCGCGTGCGTCGCGAGAAGAAGAAGGGCATGGTGGAGACGTACGAAGGCGAGGTGTCCAAGTTGGAGAGCTCGCTGAACCTGCTGAAGGCGCACACGTTTGGTGCTGGCCAAGCGCAGGAGTTGGCAAGCGCTTTGGGTGCGTGTTTGCTATAGGCCGCGCGTGTGTGTTTAAATGGCGGCGTCCTGGGAGCCTGACGTGTTGTTGCTGCTTGTTTTACTTAACTGCCTGCACGTCTTACAGAATACAGCTCAGGCGAGCACCTCCGCCATGCGCTCATGTCCAAGGAAGCCAAGATGGAGTTGATGGCGCGCATTCTTGGCCAGCACTCGCGGAACACCGACGCGGTAAGTGGATCTTCGTCACCGACTTGTGCGCTGGTCCATGCTCGCCTGACTGACTGATTGCCTGCCTGACTGCCTGTATGCGAGTAGATCCGTCGCGCTAATTCGGAAAACCAAGTGCTGATCGCGGCGGCGTCGGACGATTCGGAACTGTCCCGATCGCTGCGTGCGCAACTCGGACTCACTGAAGAGCAGTGCCGACAGCTGCAGAGCTTGGAGCCGCACGCCAGGGAGGAGGCGCGCAAGTTGGACGCCATTCGCAAGTGCTTTTCGGCGCTCCGAGCGCACGACTGGCTCTACGTGCCGGGTATTGAGGTGCGTGCCAGCGCTGCGTGGTCGTTCGTGCCTGATGACTCGGAGGGAACTGACACGGTGACTTTCTTTGCAGACGATCCTGCACCAGTCGCGGAACACGATGACGCCTCACCAGTTTCAGAAGTTCCTGTCATGGACGGTGGAGAACCGTCCCGCGATCGAGCAGTTGCAGGTCAGTTCGCCAGTCCTCTGTCTGCTGAAGCATCTTGTGTTGGTCGTCTGGATGTGCGTGTAGCCGAACTGACTTGGCTTGTTGTTCCAGTTTCTGCCGACCCCTTCGGCACCAGAGTCCGAGCGGGACCTGACATTTATCTTTTCGGAGGATTAGCAGAATGCCGCGGTACTGATAGGACGATACTGTGCTCGCATCAATGTGAGAGTGGCGCCTTGAAACGCAGCGCGACGCTGGGGTTGGCTACCAATGGCGCCGCCTTTGTTGTCCTCCCTGCTGCGCATATGCTGAACGAGCGCTCGCCCTTTGCGTGCCTCCTGCCGGGGAGCAAGCGATGTCAAAACTCCCACGGCCGCTAGCACCACAACTGCTGCAGAACTTTATGAGTGAAAAAATCAATGGGATGCTCTGTGCAATAGACGAACGAGAGAAAACCAATGAGCCGCTCGTTTCTCTTCTTAAGGTCGCCCTGGTCACGACGTCTTGCCGCCCAGTCCGTCGCGGAGCGGAGTGCGGCTGCAACTCGCTTGTGGTTCACATGTCGAGGAAGTTCTGGATGAGCTTGAGGCCGTCCTCGGTCAGGATGCTCTCCGGGTGGAACTGCCAGCCCTCCACCTTGAACTCCTTGTGCCGCACGCCCATGATCATGTCTGTGCCCTGCACCGTGGCCGTCACTTCCAGCGCGTCCGGCAGCGTCTCGGGAATCCCCACGAGCGAGTGATACCGGATGGCCTTGAACGCAGGGGCCATGCCCTTGAACAGGCCCTTGCCGTCGTGTGCGATCACCGCCTGCTTGCCGTGCACGATCTCGCCGGCGTGGTCCACCTTGCCGCCAAAGACCTCGTACATGCACTGGTGGCCTGCCATCCACGTCGTCAGAGGAAGCATAGACGCACGTCCAAGCGGAGCTGCATGCACCTATTGCATGCACCTATTACATGCACCTATTACATGCACCTATTGAACGCACCGAGGCACACGCCGGCGATGGGCATTTTGCCGGCGAACTCGCGGATGACGTCGCAGGAAATGCCCGCGTCCTTGGGGTATCCGGGTCCGGGCGAGATCATGATGCGGTCGGGGTTCATCTGGCGGATCTCATCCAACGTGATCTTGTCGTTGCGACGCACCTCCACCTCCGCTCCGAGCTGAGCCATGTACTGGAGACGTACGAAGAAGCAGAGAGAGAGAGAGAGAGAGAGAGAGAAAGAGGCGGAGGGTGTTAGCGCCATACGAGACAGCACGCGCCTGGGTGCAGGGAAGGGGAGGTGTCGGTCTGCGGCGGACCTGGAAGATGTTGTAGGTGAAGGAGTCATAGTTGTCGATGAGCAACACGCGCGTCGTCATGGTGGCTGTCGCGCTGATGGCGGATTGAACGAACGCAAATGGCGGCGGCTGAGCTGCTCACTTCGCCACAAGTTCTTGTGGCAGCGTTTTGCGAATCGTCTAGTGTGTAAAATGACAAAAAATTGATCAATTATTGAAGTATCTCTCTTATTGCGCTTGATTGCGACATCGGCAACCAATACCGCACTTAATGATCTCCCCATCGATCGAACGGAAGTGGTCCCACTCTCGGTAAAGTATCGCTGTGCAACTGTGGTGGACGTGACGGCGCACCGCCCGAGGTGCTTTTCTCATTCAGCGACGAGGTTTTTCATTCACGGCCGCTGTGTCCGGCCCAAACCGCCTCGCTTGTGGCCGCTTGCTCGCCGTCGGTCCAGCCAATGCTCGCTTCAGTCGGCGTTTCCCCATCCAGCCAACACCCAAGCAGCTATGTTCCGCCAACTGGTCGCGCGCCACGGCAAGTTCTCCGCCGCCGCGCTGGCGCTGGGCTCCGCCGCTGCGGGTGCGGCTCTGGGTGCGCAGCAGCAGCAGCTGTCTCTGGCGCCCGCCGCGCTGGCCGAGGACGCGTTCCCGCGTGCGACGCCCGTGGCCAAGCAGCCCAAGATCAACGGCCTCAAGATCTTCAGCGGCAACGCCAACCACGAGCTGGCGGCCAACGTGGCGAAGCTGGTGGGCGTGCAGCTGGGCAAGATCACGGTGGAGCGCTTCGCCGACGGCGAGGTGAACATCATGGTGCACGAGAACGTGCGCGGCAAGGACGTGTACATCGTGCAGCCGACGTGCGTGCCCGTGAACGAGAACCTGATGGAGCTGCTGCTGATGGTGAGCACGATGCGGCGCTCGTCGGCGCGTCGCATCACGGCCGTGATCCCGTACTACGGCTACGCGCGCCAGGACCGCAAGATGGCGGCCCGCGTGCCCATCTCGGCCGCCGACGTGGCGCGCCTGCTGGAGGCCATGGGCGTGGACCGCGTGATCGCCGTGGACCTGCATTGCGGCCAGATCCAGGGCTTCTTCGGGCCGCAGGTTCCCGTGGACAACCTGGACGGCGGCCTGGTGGGCGTGTCGTACTTCGGGCACCACGAGCTGGTGAACCCCGTGGTGGTATCTCCGGACGCCGGCGGCGTGGCCCGCGCCAAGAAGTTCCGGGAGTGGCTGGTGGGCAAGTACGGACTTCCCAACACGGGGCTGGCCATGATCATCAAGCAGCGCATCAAGGCTGGCGAGATCGACCGCATGGACCTGGTGGGGCAGGTGGAGGGCTCGGACTGCATCATCGTGGACGACATGATCGACACGGCCGGGACGCTGTGCAAGGCCGCGCAGCACCTGGCCGACCACGGGGCGCGCAACGTGTACGCGTTCGCGTCGCACGGACTCTTCAACGGTCCGGCCAGCGAGCGCATCAAGAAGTCGGCGCTCAAGGAGGTCGTGGTCGTCAACACCACGCCGCTGCCCAAGAACTGCGAAGGCAACGACAAGATCGTGCAGCTGGACATCGCGCCGCTCGTGGCGCAGGCCATCCAGAATATCCACAGCAAGAAGTCCGTGTCCCAGCTCTTCCACTAGATGCACAGGCAGGCAGGCGAGGCGGCGACGATAGGAGATCCAGGCGGACAGGACAACCGGGCGAGCGAACGGTAAGCTGGCTCCCCGTCAACACAGGCCATACATGCATACACAGTATATAATCGCGACAAGGCTTGCTCAACCACTCGACACCCCTGCTCTCTTTGGGAGGCACACCCACCCAAACTGGTGGCATGCTGGAGCGTATCCTATGCGGCACTTTGTGGGGTCGAAGCACTCAAACCACCGACTGCTAAGCAGAGGCACACTGCTTCCAGCCACATTAAGGTGGTGTCGTACTCGCCTCGGTTGGGCTTCCAGCTCGTTTAAACAACGCCAGGCCACCTTCTTGCCTCTCGTGCGAACTTACCTGGAAGGCTGGGCCTCTTGGGGTTGGTGGTGGTGCCCTCCCATGGTGTGCTTGACGTCCCCACCATTCAGTGAAACGAACCGGCAGTCCGCACCACCTGCCGAACGCCAAACCCAACGTACACGAGACGTCGGAGCCTCGATCCGTGGCTTCATCTCCCCCGTCCGTGCTGCCTCAATCGAACTGCGAAATCCCACGCAGCAACGTCGCGCTCTCTCGCAGCCGCTGGGCATTTGAAGGCGGCACCAAACGCCTTAGAACGTGCTGGCGATCGCTTCGGGAAACCTACACGAACACAAATCACCAAAGCAGCACAGCACAGATCCAGCCAGCAGTCAGCCAAGTGTATCTGCATCACTTCTCTCTCACGCCATCCATTGATTCCACACCTGAAGTTCGGGTTCGGGAGAAACTCGTTGCGCACCCAGGAGTACGAGATCTGGTGCGCTCGCAGCCACGCGCGCATAGCTTCTTTCCGCTCGCGCGGTCCGACCATGCTGGCCACGTGGTCGCGGAACAGGTCGTTCGTCACGACGCAGCCGTCGTGGAGACCTGCATACTGGATGCAGTACGAGTCGTCGTAGTCCTGCGGGGGCGTGGGGATCAGCACGCCGTCGTGCATCAGTCGCTCCAGCAAGGCGACGTCGTCGGGGATTTTCGCAGCGGTGAGAACCGCACCCTGCTCCTGTCGGCGGGCGCGCTCTTCGTCGGACTGGAACATGTAGTCCGGCATGAACGCCACCACGCGGTGACCCAGCGCCTGGAAGTACTGCACCGCGAGCTCAACCCCAGCGCACGAAAACGTCTTGCCCTTCCCGTGCCGCATGGCAACGTTGGGCGCGTCAATCACAATAAGCCGCTGCCGCTCCTTGTCGGCGTCCAGTCCGCCCTGGAACCCGGCGTGCTGCGCTCCGATGGCCATGATGGCCGTAAAGTCAGCTTCGAGCTCGCCTGTCGGAGACGTTACCCCAGACGAAGGCGGCGACGAAGGCGGAGAAGCAGCGCGACGATGAGGAAGCCACCGAGAAGACGCTGAGAACCGCTCAGGACTTGCGGACGTTGTCTCTCCAGATGGAATCCACAGAGATTCTCCTGCGGCATCATCTCTGTCGTCAGACAGCGTTCCTTCGTCGTAGTCGTCGTCTTCGTAGCCACAAAACTCGCACTCGCCGTCTGGAAACGTGCTCGTATTGCTGCACAGTGCGCAAAGGCGGCCGCTCTGTGTCGGATCGATCGCTAATGGATCCACGTTGACTGTCTCACCAGTTGTCAAGAACGCATCGGAGTGGCAATCAGTAGCGCTTGGTGCACGCTCGTTCGCTGCACGAGGAGGACCGGATGGCGTACTCGGCGCATGGGAAGACGCAGTCACCGAGCACGTTGGGAGCACGAAACTCTCACTCAACGTCATAAACCGCGTGGCACGTAGCACCAGAAGCTCGTCCTCCGTCAGCTGCGGGGTCGAGCGCTTGTCCTTGGTCTCTCTTGTCAGCTCTCGCGAGAACCGCTTCTGGAGAGAGCTCTTGCATGGCAGAAAGCCAAGCAGTTCCCAGTCTTCTGGCAAAGCGACGCCCGACAGATCACCACCACGTTTGCTGGAGACATATAGACCTCGCTCGACGAAACCTCTCGCCGACAGAGTGTAGAACAGGCGAGTACAGTCATCTTGAAAAGCACGCGCCGATGGGTTCGACGCGTAGAGCAGCACTGGGTGCAAGTGTAGCCACTCCAAATAGATGTTGACGGCCGGCAGAAGAGCATTGGCGAACCGTCTGGTCGCTGGCGATTCGGCTGAATCCGACAGCACTGCGACAAGCTTCGTCAGCAAACACGTCAGCGTCACATTGCCCAGGGCCAGAGGCTTCGTCGTTAACACGTTACCCGTCCAGTTGACAAACGCTTCGTCAAAATCCTTGCGGCCTGCTGACTCACCAATCGTGTGCTGGGCATTGTGCACGAGGACGATCGCCAAGCACACTACTTGGATCAGCGCTGCTGACAACATTTCTGGTAAAGACGTCGCTTGATCGTCTTCGTTGTCTTGTTCAGCGCAGATTGCCAGAAGGTTGGCAAGCGCCGCTTGCATCTGCTCCAAATCCGTGTCCCATCCCGCTTCAGAGTCTTTGCCAGTGAGCAGAACGTGTTGGCACGAAAGCACCAGAGTCGAGTACATCTCCATCGCCTCGCGAGCACCCAGAGGTTGTTGCGGCACCTGAAGCTGCCTCCCCGAGGACCTTCCACGCTGTAATGTGCGAAGCAAATTGTCACAGGTCGCAAACGGGCTTTCGCACACGAGGCTCCGCGCGTACAGGTACGCGCCCTCTAATAGCTTGCGCTCCAGAACTGCTAGCAGCCCCAATTGGTTGTACACTTTACCGTTGGATGGCGCGACCTGCAGTGCTTGGTGGTAGTATTCCCGTGCCGCCGCCCAGTCGCGAGGATCGCTCTTGTCAAGTTGGTTCTGCGAGTACCGTGCGACGTCGCCCAGCGCCACGAGCGCCAGCTGCAGCGACAACTTGAGTCCTTCTCGGCACTCTGGCGAGCGGTCAAACTTGCGCAATGAGGACTGTAGGGTTCGGACCAAGCCAGCGTAGAACACGGAGCATGACGGCAGCAGAGTCTCCAGCTCAGCGCTCGTCTGCGACGAAGACCGCCGGCTTTGCACTTGGAGACCGTCGATCTCGCGGTACCAGCTCATCCACAGGCGCTCATTCACGCGCTTCCATCGTCAATAAAAGCAGCACACTGCTGTCAAACAGTGGAAAGCACCCTCGCACCACCCAACAACAGCAGCAGATTGCACTCCTACCAGCTTCTTCGCTGTCTTCGGATAAGCGTTGATCAGTTCAGTACACGTGAGGCGAAAGGCGGTGCACATGGAATCGGCATTGTCCTGGACGTCCCTGCAGATCCACTCCACACACATGTGAGCAATGTGGGCAATTGGAGTCGACCGTAACGAACACAGCATGAGCGAGAGCGAGAGCCACTTGCCCTTTGGCCTTCAGCAGCTTCTCCCACGTGACGAGCCGCTGGGCGAGAACCTGCGCGTCTTTGATCACTGGACGGGACGGTGGTGAAGACACAGGCCGTGAGTTCTTCTTGCTATCGCGTCTGGCCAAGGGTGGACTCTGTTGGCCACGCGTCTTGCCGGTTTGCCGGCTCTTGGGTGTTGAAGAAGGCGATCTCTTCTTCGGGTTGCTGCTGCTGCTGTTCTTGGCGGAGGGTGAGCGCGCCGCTGCGGGCGTGGGGAGAACAGACAGCTTCGAGCCACTGCCGCGACGCTCTAGCAGGCGTACGGCGCCGCCAGCGGTGCTGGGCCCTTGGAGCTCCTGCCACGATAGCTTCTGCCGGCTGGTGGCCATTTCGATTCAAGTTTTCTTCTGGGAAACGGAGCGGTGCAAACTTTGAACTTGGCTTGAATGAGGTTATGTACCGCAAAGATGGTATCATTAAAGTCATCGCTATGCGGTTTAACCATCGTGGTCCACACTATTTAAGGCTCAATTGACTGCCGTAATTAACGTGGTGAGCTTTACAAACGGTATTCGTCAGCCTCGCGTTTCTCCCAGTTGCCCAAGATGGATCGCCAACGATCTGGGCGGCGTGGCCGAAGCCGGTCGCCGCGGCGCGGGAGCCCCTTGCGCAGCAGAGGTGGGAGTGGGCGGCGGCACAGCAGTCGCAGTCGCAGTCGGAGTCCCAGCCACCGGCGAGGGCGCAGCCGCAGTTCCAGCCGCAGCCGCAGTGTGGCTGGCCGTCAGGCGCCATCTTCCTTCGGCAGTGGCAAGAGCAGCCAGCGTCGTCGTGGTCGTCGAGGTGGTCGCCGGCACCGCCGCAGCCCAAGACACAGCCGAAGCGTCAGTCTCGAGCACCGTCGAGGGCGCGAGGAGAGGGGTCGAGACGCTGGCGGCAGTCCGCGCAGTAGCAGGCGGAGCAGGAGCCGGTCGCCAAGAAGCGCCGATCGGCGTGATCGAAGTCGCAGTCGCAGTCGCAGCCGAGACTCCCGACGCAACTCGAGGCGTCGACGCAGCCCCAGTCCACGTCGACGCAGTCGTAGCCGATCTGTGTCCTCGTCGCGCCATCGCCGGCCGGATAGAGCGGCGGCGTCGCCTTCGGACAGTTCGTCGCGCGGACGCAGCAGCAAGGGTGGCGATGACCAGTCGCCTGTCAATGCAGTGGCAGACACAAACTCGCATTCTGTGGCGCCTTCGTCAACGTCTGAAGCGCTAAAAGCTACAGTGGAAGACCCGTCGCCCAACAAACAGCAAGGTCCCAGGGAGCCCAGTACCGGCGCTGATAGTGGGTCGCCAGCGTCTGCGAAGCAAGCCAAGCCGACGGACGACCATGGTGCGTCTGCTGCCGAGGCCAGCGCTGGCAATAGTACGATGACGACTCACGATGGTACCCACTCCCGCGATCTTCACCGCCAGCAGCAAGATGCACGCGCTGCCTCGTCGCCTCCGGCGGTTCATCGGGCGGCGACTCCAGCGCCATCGAAAGCGGCAGTGGATCGCCCGCCAGCGTCGTCTCCGTATGGCCTGAGTGGACGCAGCGTCACCTCAACGCTAACTGGGCCAGCAGTAGCAAGCTTTGACAGCACGACTCATCGCGTCCCCGTCGTGAACTCAGTGTTAGATCGACCGCCAGCGTCGTCTCCTCACGGCACAAGCGGCCGCAGTGCAACCTCGACGCCCACTAGACCGACGGTGACGAGCTCTGGCAGCGTGGCTTATCGCGCCCCTATCGACAACCCGGTGCTGGACAAGAAGCGCGAGGCGAGGCACGACAGCCATCGCGCGCTCCTCAAGAGCAGCAGTGACTATAACCGCGCCGAGATGAAGTACGTGGCGCTGGAAGCCGAGCTCCGCCTCGCGGAGTTCTGGCTGGAGGTGATGACCAAGAACCTGGAGGACGTGGGCAAGCGCATCGAGGTGCACGACTGGAACTTCCAGAAGGCCGCAGAGCAGGACGAATACACAGCATGAGTGAGGACGCAGAAGAAATCGCAGAACGCCGAGGACAAGACGATGCTCCTGAAGGCAAGCTGCTGATAATAATAACTGTGTTTTTCGTATACATCGTTCTTGCTGAAGAAACGGGAAAAGCTGGAGGCAAAAGACACGCACACAGGCACAGACAGGAGACGAGAGAGAAGACTCGAGAGCATCGAAGACGTCGTCCGGGGTCGGAGGTGCTTGGTTGGCTCTCGTCTCTACCGGTTCTGCAGCACCTCGAGGATGAGGTCGCGCGAGAGGCTGGCAAAGCCGTCGGTCTTGGTGACCATGTCGAAGTTCAGCACCATGTACGACAGACAGATCTCGCGCAGCCGGTAGGAGCGCAGGTCGTCGGAAGACTGGAAGAGCGCGGCCGCGTTGTCGACGCAAATGTTCTTCTGCACGATGATCTCGCACAGACCCTTGAGGCGGTCCAGCGTGTACAGGTCAGCGGCCGCGAACAGCTCGAGCGCCATCTCGGCCTCCACATTGATCGAGTCCACATAAATATACTCCAGCAGTGCCAGGAACACGGGGACGCGCGTGTGCAGCAGCGGAATCTCGTGCTCGTGGGATTCACGCATGCCCGACGAGAACATGGCGCGAAAGTGGTCGCTACGGGCGGCCAGGATGGCACGATGTGAGTGCACGGCGCGCCCTTCGATGAGGAACGTCACGTCCGAGAACTCGGCGCTGTCGATGAGCTGGCGCATGTCCCCCACGTACGACGACGTGAGCATCGAGGCCCGCAGCATGGCCACGGGGTCCACGAGCGCCACCGTGTGCTCGTTGTAGGACGCCACACTGATCACGCGCTTGCCTTCCAGCACGTCCACGAGCTTGGGCAGCGTCACTTTGGTGGTGTCGTTGTGGCCCAGCTTGCCGTGGTCGCCGTTGCCCCACGTAAACACCTCGCCCGTATCCGTGAGCGCCACTGTGTGACTCCAGCCACATGTGATTTGAACCACCAACTTGTCCACAAGACTCTCGATGCGCGTGGGCACCGTCTTGTTCACCTTGTCGCCATGCCCCAACTGGCCGTGCTCGCCGCCACCCCACGTGTAAACTTCTCCCGTCTCTGTCACCGCGGCCGTATGGAAGCCGCCACAGGCCACTTGCTTCACGCGTTTGCCCGCCAGCGCGTCTACGAAGCGCGCCACGGCCTGGTTGCGCTCCGAGTTGTGACCCAATCGGCCGAACTTTCCCTCACCAAATGTGAACACTTCCCCGAACTCGCTCAGCGCGGCCGTGTGGAACCCGCAGGCCGAGATCTGCACGATGGACTTACCGCGCAGCTCTTCCACGGGACACGGCAGATACTGGTGGCCTTCCGTGTCGCCGTGGCCTGACACGCCGTTCTCCTTGTCGCCCCACGTGTACACGTCCTTGTTCTCCAGCAACACCACCGTGTGGCGACTGCCGCAGGCCACCTGCCGCACCTGCAGCCCCTTGAGCGTCTCCACCAGGAACGGCGTCGAGTGGCCCGTCTCGTTGCCATGCCCCAACTTGCCGTACATGCCGCCGCCCCATGTGTACAGCTCACCCGCCACTGCAAGAAACAAGTCAACCCGCGGTTAGTCCAACGACAGATTAGAACGAGAAAGAGCGAGATGGAGAACGAACGCACCCGTGACTGCGGCCGTGTGGTAGCTACCGCACGTGACTTGCCGCACGTTCTTGCCGCGCAGCTCCTCCACTAGGCGCGGCACGAACTTCCAGCCGTTGTCGCCGTGGCCCAGACGGCCGTCGTCGCCGCGGCCCCACGTGTACACCTCGCCCTCCTCTGTGACATAGTATAAGACAGAACTCTTCTGGTCAGTCTGGAGACCCAAGCAGTCTGCACGGACAGACATTCTACTTCAGACGAGCGCACGCACCCGTGAGCACGACCGTGTGGCCGCTGCCGCACGCGATCTGCACGATGCGGCGCTCCTGCAGCGCGTCGATGGGCACTGGCCGGTGCTGGTCGCTCGTGTCCCCCAAGCCCAGCTGCCCGTCCTCGCCGCGGCCCCAGCTATAAACGGTCATGATCGCTCTGGTCGGTGGCGAGCGCTCGCTGTCTTGTGTGGGAGTGGGTGGGGCGGGCGGATGTTTCAAGGCGGCGGCGCTTTCGCTGCTTCCTCGCACGTTCCTGCTGCTGCTGTGTGCGTCCGTTTGTGGTGACCGCCTCTTTGCAGAAATAAGAACTCAGGTTGCCATACTGAACGTCATAGGTTTCGCGTTTTCGACAGAGATGGAGAGCTCATTATTCGATAGGAGAGGGAATTGCTTCGCACCTGTTTTGCGCTTTCAACAGAGGAGGAACGCTCATTATTTGGTATGAGAGGTGAACTGAACACGACATGTTCAGCGCGTTTTCAACAGAAGCGGAAAGCTTGACTGAACGGGATCCGCCATTCCTCGCAAACCTCAAGACAAAAACAGGTGCTTGACTTGGCTTCTACCTATTTTAGCATCTCATGCAGTACCTGCTTTTGGCGAACCCAGACTCTTTGGTGGCTCTTCAACAAGTGTCTGTTGGTCATGGGGAGCCCCAACGACGCCCGCTGGCATGCGCGACTGGCGGCGCTGCTGGCGGCCTCCGGAAAGCTCACGAGCGCTGTTTCCCACTACCAGCGAGCTTTGCGGGATCTGGGCCTTGCAGCTGACGCCGACACCGAAGCGCAAGACGAGCAGCAGCAACAACAGAGGTGCGTGCGTCTCCAGTGCCAATTCGAGCTGGCGGCCGTGCTGTCCAAGCTGGGCAATCGTCTCGACGCTATCGCCCTCTACGAAGAGGTCTTGTGCACCGACCCAGAGTGCGTGGAGGCGCTCGTGAACCTCGCGGGTAGGTGCAAATTCGCAGTCATCTTCCGGCTCGGACAGCACCACACTCTGGGACTGGAATCATACGTTCGCCAGATGCTTGAGCTGACGTGGTTGTGTTTTTCCTTATGCAGTGCAGATAGCGATCACGAGCTCGAGTCGACTGGAGGAGGCCTTGACACTCTGTATGCGGGCGCTGGCACTGCAGCCGCAGTTCGCTGCAGCGCACTTCAACCGCAACATGCTGCTGCGGAGGCTGGGACGTCAGCGCGAAGCCGTCCACAGCTACTGGCAGCATTTAACACGCGACCTCGGCGTTGATGTCATCCAAGCGGATCTGCCTACTCGGCTCTCTTCTACCATACTGCCTTCGGAAGAGGAGAACAACCAAATGCCTATGGCATTGAGTCCCAACTGCAAGAATCCACCGCACGGTCCTGAGAAGCAAGAAAGCGGCGCAACTGGAGTCACGGTCGTCTGTGTGAAGTGGGGCTCCAAATACGGCGCCGACTACGTGAACAAGCTGTACAATTCCGTCATGCGACACGGTGGGGAGCTCACACAGTCGCGTCTAGCATTCCTGTGCATGACCGACGACGCAGAAGGTATTCAGTTGCACGCGAACCTCCACGTTTTGCCCTTGGCATCTGGCTGGAAAGGCTGGTGGAACAAGTGCCAGATATTTTCCAACGCCGTGGGGGAGAAACTCCGTGCGCTGGGTCACTCGCGGTGCCTCTACGTAGACCTGGACACAGTGATTGTCGGTGATTTGACGGATCTGCTGGCATGGGAGCCTCCGCCAGGTGTGCTGACGCTGCTGAAGACGAACCACATGGCCAACGAGCAGCGCGAAGGAGGGTACAACAGCAGTATCATGGCGTGGTGCAATAGCTACGAAGATGAAGGCGCCGACGAGAGGCCGATCGGTTTTCTCCACGACTTCTTGCAAGCACACTTCGCCGCAGTCAGCAACTATATCTATAAGTTTGACCACTGGCTCGAGATGGCTTTACCCGACGTGCGCTTTCTGGAGGACGCCTTCTCTGGCCAAGTAGTGGAGTATCGCGCTTTGGATGAGCATGCCACGGCGCCGCCGGCCAATGCGCGCGTTGTGTGCTTCCCACTACTCCCGAAGCCACACGATGCCGAAGCCCAGTGGATTGCACAGCATTGGGTTTAGAGGCACGAAAGATGAGATCCGAGGAAGCGGAAGCTTACATCCACCTAGGAGACACTCTCCGGAACCGACACGACGTGATCGCCAGCGAAAATATATAACCAACCTCTCTACGACCCACTACCGTGTCTAGGTGTCCATGCAACGTGAAGGTTGGTTGGACGGCTGCCTTCACTCCTCGCCACCGTCGTGCACTTCCACGGTCAGCAGCGACGAGCTGGTATCGTCGCGAGCGTGCGCGAGTTTCGCCAGTTTCTCGTCCAGCGCCTTCATTGCACGAGCTCTGTCGGCACGATAAAGCACAAGATAGCAAGGGTTAGCATAATGACATCGGCTGGCTAAAGAGAACTTCACCGTCCAATGCATCAACAGACAGGCCCACGTGGCACACAACACGTACTTCCGACGTTCGGCAATGGGGTCGTTCTTGATTTCCTATGAACAAACAAGCCCAACAGCACAGCGTCGAACATCAGAGACCGCTCAAGCGCAGCTAAACGGCACGGTATCCATCGCCGTTCCGTTCGCTTTCCTCTGCTCGTACCGTGAGGATTGGGAGCATTTGTGGTTTCTGCGCTGCACGCTTCTTGAAGAACCCACACAGCTTGACCACACTGAAGCAGAAGCTCGCAAATGGGCCAATGATAGGTCTGTGCGAAAGCGATAATGGAGGACGAAAGAGATCCGAGAATCAGCAAAAACAGCTCACGCAATAGAGCGGTAAGAGGGCCAAAATACCCAACACAGCAGGAGGGTCCGTTTGCAGCCTGTGACTGCGTCACATACGTGCAAAAATCTGGCAGCAGCACCACGAGCGCGAACTCGTCTGACACGTCGCCCACGGTCTGGTCGCGGTTCTTGTTCAGGAAGCGGAGGTAGTACCACCCGAAGAAGCCTCCGAGTACTGAGAACGGGCCGGCGCCAACGATAGCAGTGCTAACCGCTGGCATCGAGGAGGAGGCCAGCCCAGCCACCGAGCACAGCGAGAACACGACGCTCGCCGCCAGTGGGTAGTACTTCGTCGCGAACGTCATCCAGGCAACAGATCGTCAGTTGGCGGGCAGCACACATTGGGGAGCGGAACCAAGGAGTAGCAAGGGAAACACGTACACGAAGCTGGACGCCAGGGAAAAAGGGCGCGGTGGCGAAGGGCGTCGGCTTCATGTACGCCACCAGCAAGGCCGTGATGCCGCCTGTGAAGCCGGAAAAACTCGCTTCCCTGTTCAGAACACGCAGCCGAGAGGTGTTAGTCGTTAAAAAACGGAAACGTCAGCAAGGGGGGAGAGTAGCAATTATCCTCCGTGTCGTACAAGTAGGTGGGCTCCCGGAAGACAATATAGAGCAAGAAGAGGTCCATGAACAGCACCAGCGCCGCCGCGGTGTTGGCGAAGACCAGCAGCCGCACAAGGTTGATCGCACCCAGATCGGGCTCCACACGCTTCGCCAGACCAAACGCCAGCGGCAGCACGAAGACCAGCTACAAAAACGCAACATTAAGCCACCCATTTCAACAGAGGATGAGATCAGCGAGAATGGAGGCTGTTGGAAGCGCAGCCATTACGATGCGAGCACACCTGCACGACGTATGGGTGGTAGAAACCGGCGGTGACGTACACCCAGGGCCGGATGTGCCGGAGGATCGCACTACCGCCAGCAACGCAATGCGTGAAAGCACTCGGAAAACGTCAGCAACCTGTTCGCCTCCATCAATCTTCATACGAGTCGCCCCGAGCTACTTACTCTGCGACAGACACGGCCAACACGCCGCCCTGCTCCTCCGAAGGCGTGAACACGGCCCCGGTCAGCCACAGTAGCAACATAAACAGCACCAATCCGATCGACACTGGCAGCTATGGAGCACACAATATTCACGTCCACATTTACACGTAGTTAGCACCCGAGAATTCCCTCCTTCTCAATCTGCCTCGTCCCCAACATCTGCGTCAGCACACACGCCTATCCTCTCCCCCTGTGGAAGATCTACCGCACGGGGGACGCCACGCACCCGCATGTTCACGTCGATCCTCGCAGCTCCTTGCTCTCCTGTTCGCCTCGAGCTTCTCGCCTTCTTTTCTATGAGCTTCTCGGCACCGCCACGGTTGCACCGTGCTTCAAGCGTTAAGTTCACCCGAACTTAGGCAAAAAAACGTACTTGAACGAGGTGAAACGGTACAGTATAACGGTACCGTGAGACGGAAACTCTTTTACAAAAACCCGACATTTATATGAGACGGCGCAAAACAAAATCGTAATTTCTAATATTATTACAGCGGAGATATGGCCGTTTGACTGGGACGAGACGATAGCTCGAACTTAAACGAAGTTTCGAGAAAATGAGTTTAGAACAGTTGAA